>CAUYQV010081488.1:0-148231 GCA_963574575.1 Galagoides demidoff
GTCTAAAACTCTAAAATTCCTAGAAGAAAATAAAAGGAAAAGTTTCATGACATTAGATATGATAATGATTTCTGAGATATGGCAAAGAATGGAAGGAAGGAAGGAAGGAAGGAAGGAAAAAAGAAAGGAAGGAAGAAAGGCAGGCAGGCAGGAAGGGAAGGAGGGAGGGAGGCTACATCTAACTTGAAAACTTTTGCATATCCAAGGACACACTCAATAGAGTGAAAAGGCAACCTACAGAATGTGGAGAAAATATTTGCAAAGCATATATCTGTTAAGGCTTAATATCTAGAATATATAAAGGACTCCTACAAATCAACAAAAATTTAAAAACCTGACTAAAAATGAGCGAGGGATTTAAACAGACATTTCTCCAAGGATGAGATGTAAATGGATGGCCAACAAGCATATGAAAAGATGCTGAGCACTAATCATTAGGGAAACCCAAATTAAAACCACAATGAGATATCACCTCACATCCATTACGATAGCTGTAATCAAAAATCAAAAACTAATGAGTACTGGCAAGGATATGGAGATATTAGAACCCTTATGCATGGTTGGTGGGGATGTAAAATGGTATCACTGCTACAGAAAACATTGTAGAAATTCCTCAAGAAAATTAAAAATAAAATGACCGTATGATCCAGCAACCCCATTTCTGGGTCTACATACAACAGAAAGAATAAAAAACAGAATCTCGAAGAAATATCTGCATACCCAAGTCCAGAGCAGAATTATTCTCCATAGCCAAGATGCATAAGCAACCCAAGTGTCCATCGACAGATGAATGGATATGAAATACGGTCTATATACACAATGGAGGAAATTCTGACACGTATTGCACCATGATGAACCTTGAGACATGATCCTGAGTGAAACAAACCCATCATAATAAGACAGATGCTATGTGTTTCCACTTCTATGAGGTATCTAAAATAGTCAAATTCAGGAAGACAGAAAGTGGAACGGTAGTTGCCAGGGGCTGGGGAGAGGGGGAAATAAAGAGTTGTTTAATGAGTACAAAGTTTCAGTTTTGCAAGATGAAAATGTTCTGTAGACCTGTTACACAACAGCGTGAATGTGTTAACACTACCGGGCTGCTAAATTAAGATGGTGAACTATAACTTAAGATCGTTAGTTTTATGTTACGTGTGTGTGTGTTTAACCACAATCAAAACTAAAAATAAAACACTGTACCCGGCACTGTTCTACGGAGGCTGAGTCTTAGTGCAAATCCCTTTTTATAATTAATGAAACGGGAGTTTGGAAAGGCTGAATAACTTGCCCCAAATCATATCACTAGTAAGGTACAGGATGGAGATGCCAACCCCATCTTTCAAATCCACGCCTTTAATGATCAGAGTATAGAGCCTCATGCCCAGTGTCTGCAGGCTGTGAAGGAGAAGAACCTCCTCTTCCTCTAACACCTGGCAGAGGGCTCAGAGCACAGGCTGAGGGACAGCCTTAAACCCCTTGTCTACTCAAACTCTGAGACTGGTAAGCTTTAGCCCCTCTGAACTGACCAGGCTTAAGGTTCCAGAAGCCACACCAGCCAGCAGGCTGACCCACACACACACACACACACACACTCTTATTACTGATGGCGTGTTCTTTAGATTTACTGCTGCTGAGGAAATGAGCCTGCCCCCTCTAACAGACAAGAATCAGACATTATGATGATGGAAAGCCCCCCTCACAATCCAGCTCCACACCATCTCCAGAAGCAGTAATAGGCAAAAGAGAAGCATGAAGTTAAGTCTACTGGCTATCCCTGGAAGAGACAAATAACTTACTAGAGATATGATTTGGGGCAAGTTATTCAAGCCACAGAGACAGAAGGTGTCAGAGAGTGCTTCCTGGAGGAGTTCACACAGCACTGGGCCTTGAGGGATGAATAGGAGTTGGCCATGTTGGGGGAGGGGGGAATGAGTCATACACCAACAGACAGACAGACAAAGGGGTCTGAAGGGCACAGTGGGCCATTTACACCATTTACACCATGACCTATTCATTCATTCAAGGGAGTCAAGGAATACCAAGCAGATGGCAAACCCTGCACGAGCTACTGAGAAAGTGAAGCTGAATCTTTCCTCGGTAGCTCCCAGGGCAGTTGGGGAGCAGACCTGTGAACAGATTATGATAAACAATGTGAGATGTATGGTAAGGCGTCCAGTGGGTGGGGGTGAGGAGAAGGAATTCAATCTACATTGCAAAATAAAAAGGAAGATGGGTTTTGAGTTCCACATGGCACAACAGTCCCCCAGTTATTTTGGTACTGGGGACCAGTTTCATAGAAGACAAGTTTTGCATGGGCTGAGGGTCGAGGGTGCTCTGACAGGAGGCGGAGCTCAGGCTGTAATGCAAGTGATGGGAGCTGCTGTAAATACAGATGACGCTTCACTCGCTCACCGGCCATTCACTTTCTGCTATGTGGCCCAGATCCTAACAGATCCATAGTCCAGGGGTCGGGGGCCACAGAGACCGAATGTGAAGGACTCTGTGGCTGATTATTTTTCAGGCACGAGGGAAAGGGAAGAATCCGGAAGACTATCAGATATTCCAGCACAGACGATCATAAAGATGGGATGAGAGAGAGTAAATATGTTTGGAAAGTTAAAAACTAGTTCAGCTTTGGAATCAGCTTTCCAAATTTGTGAATCTAGAAAGTTTTTAGACTGGAAAGTCCAGGAAGGCAAGAAGCAGGATTGTAGTCTCTTGAAGGCCCTGCATTCCTGTCTGGAGGACCTAACGCCACTACAGATACACACGGGTGCCAAAGGAGCACTTGGTGGGTTGAGTCATCCGACCCACGTGTGCTCTGGCCCCATCTACTCAGCAGCTGGTCTGCGGAGCACTCAGCATGGGAAGCCAGGCAGGAGAGCAAATTCACCCTCGCCACGCCCCACCCCCAGAACCAGGGCTCCTCCATCCTGGAGGCACCAGAAGCTTCCCGGGTATCCAGGAATGACACAAAACTGTTTCTCTTTTCAAAAACTGAAACGCTCCTAACACTGAACGTGCGGAATGCTTGTGCAGCTATAATCTCAGCAAACATCTGCCACCTTTGTGTAGCAGACGCGGTCTCTTTAGAATACTGCCTTTGATTTCGGGGAAAGACAAATCAGGCCACACGTTTTGTTCTGAATGCGTCTCATCACAGGAGGAAATTTTCGGCAGCTTGGAATTCTGAATGTATGAAAAATGGATTTTTTTTTAAAACAAAGAGTTCATGATAAAGAATCAACAAGGTTCCTGAAAGAGATGAAACCAGTTCTCTGTTCCTATTCCTTTCCCTTCCCACGTCTCATCTTTTCCTGAATTCTCTAAGGTCCTTCTCTGGAGGGGAGTCTCATCTATATTGCCATTTTGAGACCTGAGGTGGCAGTTCTGGCCTCAGAGGACTGGGTCGCAACTGCCAGTGGCCTAAGTTACTGCTCTACATAGAGTGGGTTACTGGATGAGCCATGGGCCCTTCTCTCCGGGTGTCAGCCCTCCCCAGATATGTTTATATATGATTGAAGTGGAGAAGAGTTTGAACTGCCAGGGAGTGGGTCTGAGAAGCAGCCCCCCACCCTCGTGGCCCAGGGGTTGGTGTGACCCCCCCGACCCCCCGAGCAGCCAGTGTGCAGGAGACTCAGGATGAGCAGCAGGCTGGCCTGGGTACGGGTCCTCTCTTCTCTGCTGCACTCACTGATTCTGGGGGAGCATTTGAACCTGCTGGACCTCACGTTCACTGTCTATAACACAAGCACCAGGAAAGCCCACCTCACCAGAGGCCAGTGGGCACAGCTGGCTTAGCAATAGCAGAGTGCAGAGCAGATGTAGCGACCAACCACCCTGGCTTACATGGGGAAGGGGTTGGTCGGCTTACACGGGGAACGGGTATCCCAAGATGTGGCACTTTCAGGAGAGGCCTGGGCAAGCTAGGATTGTTGGTCATCCAGCTCTAGCCCGTCCCCGTTATGACAGGGATAGGAACAAAAGTCATCAAAGGAGTGAGATGCGTCTTCAGGAAAAGTGTCCCCTGATTGATTCACTTAGGAAAATATCCTGGGAGCTTTATGGATGGGTAAGGCAGAAGCTTTCTTATCCAAACTTCGTCCTCCCTCAACATCAGAGTTCAGTAAAGCTTATGTGATAGAATTGCAGGAACACACCTCTCTTAAATTGATTTTTGCTTCATCATCAATTTCATAAATGTCTGTATCACTTCACTTTTGCTATCCCGAAACCATGGCCACCCAAAAGCACGCCAGCTTAACACCACAGTCACTGGGGTAGTTCATGATTCTGAGGATCAGCAATTTGGGCTGAGGCTCACTTGTGCATCTTCGGCCAGCTGCTCAGGCAGCTGGGGCACCCGGCAGCCGGGCCTTATTCACACAACAGCTAGGTAAGGTTTCAAAAGAGAGTCAGTCCACAAGACCCCTTGAGGCCTCGCCTTGGGACTGACGTAGCATCTCTTGCACCACGTGCTGTTGGCCAAAGCAGGTCACGGCCAACCCAGATTCAAAGGGAGGGAAATCCCTGTTTTGATGGCAGGAGCTGCAGAGATAGATTTCAAAGATACACGAGGGGAAGAGAATTGAAGCCATTTTTGCAACTTACAGTATCTGCTCATTTATTGGATAAAATACAACAGCAAGATACTTTGGTAGCTGTAACGATCTATTGCCACATCATCATCAGCCTTCCAGTTGCTAAAACCAGAGACCTTGGAATTTTCCCAACCTGCCTCTGCCTCTTATCTGTTCCTTGCACATCCAACCAGCCACCAGGCTTTCCTGCCTTTACCATCTAAATACCTGTCACGTTGTTCCCTGCAACTGTGGTGGCAGCCTCATCCTACTCAAGCTCCCTGCCTCCAGCCCCACCCTCTCTAATCCATTCCCCTCCCTGCACCAGGGTGATTTTTCCAAAGCATACATCTGAGCATGTCTCTCCTCTGCACTAAAGCCAAACCCCATCTATCAAAGCCTTTGTGCTTTCATCCCTCACATGCCCCCCCAAAATCACTATTCTAGCCCCTCATCTATGTTCTAGGCCCAGTGAACTATTCAGCTTTTCTTAAACAAGTCACAGCTTTCCATGCTTTTGAAAATGCAATTCAACCTCCAGGTATGTTTCCCAAAACCTAGATGTCTATTACCAGCTAGAATTAGACCACAAACTCACCTGCATACTCAGAGCCATGTCCATCTTCCTATCTCTGTTATCGGGTCTTCCCAAAGAGAATACAAGTGATTCCTGGGCCAGGGACTTAGTTGATAAAAATAAAAACAGTGATAACAAAGAAAGATGAGAGAAATCAAACTTGCTGATCGCTTAGCGTAAAGGAATACAGTTAGCCCTCCATATCACAAGGTTCCACATCCACAGATTCAACTAAGCTCAGATAAAATATGTTTTAAAATAAATGAATAATAAAATATAACAATAATTTTTTTAAAAAAACAATAAAGTATAACAACTTTTTACACAATCACCTTTTATTAGGTATTAGAAATATTTTTTAAAGTATATGGGAGGATATGCATACACTATATAAAAATACCAAACCAGCTTATATAAAAGACTTGATCATCCTCAGATTTTGGTATCTGAAAGGGGTTCAAGAACTAATTCCTCACGGGCACCAAGAGACAACCGCATCCTTCTTAGTTTGGGAAAAAGCTGTTCTGGTAGCCAGGGTGAGCTGTGGATAACAGTATTAATTCGAGCATCCCTCTGGGCATGGGGCATTTGTCATCCACCTAAGCCAGCAGGAGAAAGGCTTGGAAGCCAATGACTACAATCAGAATCTGGGTCCAGGCCTTGGATTCTCTCCCACAGCCAACTACAACACCCCCCTTATTGGACTCCTCACTTCCACTCTTCACCTTCCAACAATCCATTCTCCATGCAGCTGCTAGGATGATCTATTTGGGTAACAAGTCAGGGGGAAAAAATCACATCACTGCTTTAAAACTTGCCATACCCTCCCAATGAACTCAGAGCAAAGTCTCCCACCAAGTCCTCCCCCATCCACCCCTGGGGCCTCCACAATCCCGTCTCCTGTCACTCTCCCCTTTATTTTCTGAGCCAGCACACCAACCACCTTTCTATTCCTCAAAAATGTAGCCTCAGGACCCGCACATGGCTGATCCCAAGGGTTGCATGACTGGCTAGTCATGTGTCAGGTCCCCTTCAAATGTCACTCCCCAGAGAGACCTTCCCTAATGTCATCAAAAATCACCTTGTTTTCCAGTGTCTTCCTGACTCGGTGTGCAATCTCTGTGAGAACTGAGACCCCCGTCTGTGTCTCTTCAACATTGCACATAGTATTCTCGGTAAAGGTTGGCTAAAGGAATCAGTAAACAGATGAATGACACTGTTAAAAATCAAAAAAAGGTACTTATTCATTTAACAGGAATAAAGATTGATGCTGCCTGTGACTTGATGGGCCCCTTCTTACCACTCTGTGCATATGGAGAGAGCCCTCCCAGCCCAGGCTCAGACCTTTCCCTGGGAGGATACGTTGCCCAGGCCCCGTGTGAAGCCCTTTAAAGATGGCATTTTATTATATCTATTGTGTTTATTCTATCTATTGGGAGGATTCCTTTTTCACACTCAAAAACCTTACTATGAAAGAAAAGGAACCCAGATGCCTTGACTCTGGCCTGCCCAAAACTTTACAACAATAGAGAAATTAAACTGGGTTTTAAAAGTTCCAGAATTGATTCTCGAGAGACCCTAGAACAGAAGGGGAGCACATATACATCTAACTGTCTAGGAGCGTCTACACTTGGGTTTCTCACAGGCTCTGAATCCACACTCCATGGGTTCAAGACCAGGTTCAACACCAGCCTCCCTACATCCGTTCAACCTCACCGTGTGTCAGTGTTCTTGGCATCTCCAAATGGGGCCTCCATCCATCCAGTTGCCAAACCAGAAAGCTGGAAGTCTCCAGTAACAACCCCCTTGGCCACAGCCCCCACCTCCTTCTGTTGCACAAGCTCTGGTCCCCATCTCCAGCACCTCCATGGGGCCTCAAACAATCATTCTCTCTGCCTGGACATTCATATGTGTCCGTCACTGCCTGTCCACATCCATTCAGGCCTCTTCCATTCTCCCCACAGCAGCCAGAGCAATCTTCAAAAAAAAGAAGAAGAAGAAGAAAATGACCTGGACTTCATGGCCTCCTAAACTGCTTCTGTGCTTCCCACTTTTCTTAGAGCAGAAGCTAAATCTTAACCTGCTTGAGGCCCCTTCCAGGCAACCGCTGCCTGTGTGTTCAGCGTGGCTCACACCCTGCAGTCCTTCAGCTTCCAGTTTCTTGCCCTGATGGCCTTTCTTCATTTCAAACTCTCTATAAAGACTTGGCACACCCCAGCTCCTTTGTCTGGAACATTCTCCCACTACCAGCCGCTACCCACCTCCTGTCCGTTGTTCAGATCCTGCTTAGTTTTACTTCCTCGGGAAAGTGTTCTCTGACCACCCAGTCTGCAGACAACCATTTTTTCCTGCAGACCACTTATATCTGCTTATAATCATGGATTCCTTGATGTGCCTGCATGACTATAAACTCCACAGGGCAGAGACCTGGCTCCTTCTGTCTGCCGTAGATGTCCAGTGCTTGGCACAGTACCTAGCCCTGAATACAGGCTGGAAACACTGAATGAGTGAATGAATGAACGAATGGATGGATGAATGAGGAACAGCTACTCTACAGAACGGGTTCCCCTCCAGCAGCTGGCTGAGGCCTGTATTTAGCAATCTTCACGAAAGATGAGGGAACTGGAAAAGCTAGGAGAGAAAAGTGGAAGGAATAAACTCAGTTGTTGAAAGATTAAAAGGCCTGTGCTGAAATCTGCCGTCGTCTCCCTGAGACTTGCAAGGACGCATTGTCATTTGCATATGTCTGTACCAAGGGAGTATATAGCTGACTCCCCGTCCCTACTGGACACGTGTCACATTTACCTTCCTTCCTTGGGAATCTCGGGCTGTGTCCTGGATTCCTTAGAAATTGCTGGAGACAGGTGGACAGCAGGGATCGAGAAATGGTCTGGGTTCCCCATTGTCACTATGTCGAAGAGAAGAGACCTGGTAAGAGCTAGAGGATGTCCTCAGACACCCACTTTACTCATCGTTCCTAAGAAAGAACACACACATACACACACACACTCACACTCACACACGCACTACCCGAAAGAATCCAAACCATTCAGACAACTGGGTCAAACGGTCCTGAATTACCCATCCATTAGCCACATTGGGGACATGGCAGAGAATGAGCCCGGAGGCTGTGCTCATGCACCTGCAGATTGGAGGGGGCTGTGACTTCAAAGAAGTGCTCGCGCCCTGCTGCAGTAGGAGCTGAGAGGGAAGTGCAGGGCCCTGGGTGGCACAAGGGGCCCCGGAGGTCAGCAGTGACTGGTCAGAGGAACTGAGAGTGCTGCCCCATCACAGTAACCGCCCCCCCCAGCCTTGGCTTCCTCATACACACAGTAAGTGCCACCTCCCACGGTTGGTTGAGAGTATCTGATTTAAAATAGGAATAGTGCTGGCTAATATGTAGCGAGCACGTGAGCATCTGTTCTATGCCAGCCATTGGGCTAAGCACATCTTGTGCATTAGCTCATTAAATCTACATCACAACTTTAGAAAGTAGGTACAGATGTCCCCCATTGTACCAGTAATTAAACTAAAGTTTAGGGATGTTAGGACACCCCACCCAGGTTGCTGGTGAGCCCCGTCTTCTTGTCACCGAGCTTTGAGGCAGGGCACTTCACCACCTCCCTAATGTGACCACGAAAAGCTCTCAACCTAAAATAAACCTTCAGTGAATTTCAGTTCCCTTTGTCCCCTCCTCTCCTTTTCTTCATAGAAAGGAAAAAAAAAAAAAAACAGTAAAGATCCCAGAGTTATGTGACTTTAGCTGATTTCTCTGGATTTCATGGAGCCAGTTCTTCTGTATAAATATAGTCTTTGAAAGAGCCTAGAGAAGAGAAACCAGAATATTGAGAAAAAGTCCCAGCTCAAGAACAACAAACCAAATTCCTGAGTCCATCTGTGGCCTCAGCTCTCACCCAGAGGAGGTTCTGGGGGAGGAGGGCTCTAAGCTCTGTCTCCCCTGGGGCTGGAGGTTGCTAAGTTTAAAGCCTGGTCGTCAAAGCATTCCAAGGATGTAGTCCAGAAGTTAGTCAAGCCCCAAGGTGCTTGGAACACAAGTTCCCAAATGTCTCCTGTGGCTTGTATTCTATAAGGCACAGCCCCAGCTGCTGCTCTGCTGGCTTCTCTTGGGAACTTGGCAACATCCCCTCCACCAAGCATCACCCATGCCCAGCCCTTCCACTGTATTCCAGACCTCACAGAAGACGTGTTTATTCACCCACTGATTTATTCACTCACTCACTATGGGGGGCCTACCTTGTGGCAGAACTGGGTCCATGCCTTTATCAACTCCCCTCTGTGCTGATATCCCAAGTGTGTTTGCCGAGGACACAGGAGGAAGAGGAGGCCTGACACCTGGCCAGCTGCCACGCCACTTGCTTGACTGTGAGCGTGTGCCTCCAGCTCTCAGCCAGCCTCCTCTCAGTGCTCAATCCCAATGCCGCAAAGGTCACAGTCATAGGACTGTGATGCTAAAGTCACTGGAATAGTGGCTCTGCCTTCTCCAGATTAGCTCAAATGAGAACAGTCAGGAGCAGACCCCAGGTCAATCCAAGGACCCCTAGGAGACCCTGCTCCCAGCTGGTAGGGGCTAAGAGAACATTGCTTGTTCTGCAATGAGAGTAAGACTAGGTGGCGGCTGGGTTACAGGGAGCTGTGGATTCCTGGGGTACCTCTGACAATCAGTCCCTCCATCACAGCCCCTGTCCTGACCTGTGTGCTCGGTTGGCCTGACCTGTTAGTCTCCTGTAGTCTCCGCCAGAGTAACAAATGCATAGGTGGTAGAGCCAGCCAGACTTGGAACCACAGCCTAGCTCTGTCACGATCTAGCTTGAACTTGCACAAATTACTTCATGCATGTAATCCTCAGTTTCCCCATCCAGACGATGGGGATGTTATAATGACAGAAGAGCCTGATACGTAGGGCTGGTTTCATGGTTAAATGCAATATCACACAAAGAGGATTTTACCCAAAGTTTCTCAACCTTGACACTCTTGACATTTCCGTCCAGATATTTTTTGTTGTGTGGGGTAACCTGTGCATCGTGGGACACGCAGCAGGACCTCTGGCCTCCATCCTTTAGAGGCCAGTAGTCTACCTTCCCCTGGGTGGTGACAACTGTTTCCAGACATTTCCAAAAATGCTGACATCAGTCTTGCTTGAGAACCACTGGTTTAACCCCACTCTAGGAAAACAGTATGAGTGTGATTAAGATTATCCATTAGTATGTACTACTGGCTGCTGGAACCCAGCGTGTTGGGATGGTCTCTGGCCCTGTCTAGATCTTGCTCCATACCCTAAGGTTTATGTCTGATCCCAATTTCCTGGGTCCTAGGAGGACCCTAACGCAAGATATCTAGAACTATGGTACAGTTAATAGCCTGATGCCCAGAAATGTGTCTGTTCTGCCACTCTAAACAGATCATATCTGTTCCCCTAGGGGCATAATAGAGGAAAGAAGGGTAAGGGACAGAAAAATCAGGAAGGTAGTATCCTGGGGTAATTTAGGACTCAAGGGCACTAGGAAGATGGTAGCACTCACCCAATACAACAAGACATGAAAAGAAATAGAGGTGTTGATAAGCTGGCGGTACTGCCAACCTGGCACTCAGAATCCCTTGACTGTAAACATGTCCTGAAGACCAAACTATGTTTATGGATATAAAATGCTGAGCCCATGACCTGGACCTCAGTAAAGGTCCTCTAAAACTGTCATTCTGGTGGACTTATTTTTTTTCCCTCGGGGAGAATACTGGATCAGACTGAACCGGCTCAGCACCATAAAGCCAGAGCTGGGAGGGATCTGTGAGACATCAGACCCAGCTTCTTTACTTGGCAGCTGAAGGTATTTGCACATACAGAGGAGAAATAGGCTGGGTGAAGTCACACAGTGTGTCAGCAGCAAAAACTAGAAATAAAAGCAAAGGTTTCCAGACTCTGCAGATGACCGGGTGCATGTAGACATGCACAGCTGGACTGACCCTGTCCTGAGCCCAACCCACTGAGGCTACCTGGGAGTCAGAGGCTGGATAAAATCGTGAGCAGATGCACCTGGGTGATGCGGACTTGGGCCATCCCTTGCCCCTGGCCTTGGCATACACCAAACGCTCATCCTACTTCTCCTGACTCTGTGCCCCTGGTCTCATGTCCATTCGCATGCCTCTTTCTTTCTCTACCCTCCTCTCCACAACACGTGGTCAAACTTTATCAGTACCATCTGATCCCATGAGAGAGGTCTGACTCCTCATTTTATGGTTTAGCATCTCCCTGTACAGAATGCTCACCACCCACTGAGAATCTTACATGTATTACCTGTCTATGCAATAATGATCACTTTTATTATCTCCATTTTACAGATAATGAAACTGAGGCTCAGACAGTTTCATGTATGGGAACGGGAAGCTGGGATGTTAATATGATAGAATTAAAGATTAACAGATCAGAACACCAGTGGTAGGGAACATGATGGTCGTAGAGTCCTAGGTAGTTGTGGAGAATTTCTAGATAAAGTGAACTAGTTTAGTCTGAAGGCCAGAAGACGGTGATGGCTGGTGAAGGCTTGCCGGGAAGAGAGCTAATCTCCAAGAACATTGTGCTTCCCTTGTGCCTGGTAAACATGAAGTTGTCAAATGGTGATTGTGGGATTCAGGCAATCTCACATTCTCTCTCTCTCTCTCCTGCTGCAACCGGCCCTCTCAGAGGACCATATCCCACCCAGAGGCCAGGTTTATGCTGTGCTGAGGCTCACATTCGTCCTCACCCGTTCCCTAAATGACAGTCAGGGTAGGGATTACAGGACTCCACCTGTCTTGACGCCCGACCTCCAGCTCCTGACCCACTTCTGACTAACTCATCAGTGGAGTCGTCCAAGACTATGACCCACTTCCCACAGGGCTCCTCCCCAGACAAGCTTCCCCATGGACTGTCTTGTGCCCTAGTGTTCCTACAGCCTGCAGGCACCAGCACCGCCCGTTCTGGACAGCTCCACCCAGCCCAGCCCTCGCCTGGGCGTTGTCCTGGCCTCCACCCTCCCCTTTCCCTTCTGGCTCTGTCTGCTCTGGCCCAGAAATGTGTCTCTCTCACTTGGGCCTTTGTAACAACTGCTCTGCCCGATCCAATTTCTCCTCCTCTGATAAACTCAGCTCTCAAACATGCAAATTTGTTCACACAAATCAAAGCTGAAACGCCTGTGATTTAGGGCCCAGGTGAGGACAGATGCAGATGCGATAGAGCCCCATAGCCCCTGGAATAAAACCTAAACCCCAGAGGTTGTATGTACCACCCCGAAGCTGAATTTGTCAGTCTAGAATTTTCTCTGCCAAGTGAAACTAGGGAGCAAGCAGTTGCTTAATGCTAGACATAAAGCTTTGGGATATTTGGCCTTGCACTCAATAACCCTTAGATTTTAGAATGGTACATCTAAACAGGGACTTAAATCAACTTCTCCCCACTCAAACTAGCTCTTTTCTTGGTTGATACCAGTGACGGGGAGCTCACAACCTTGTGAGGCAGCTCAGTCTGCTGTGCAAAGGAATTTTTTATCACAGGGTCCCGGAATCTGAGACTTGTGATGCTCCCAGAAGGTGCTGACCTTCTACCCAGTGGACATGCCCATCTGCCACAAACCTTCCAATAACCTGATCCATCGCCTTGACATACCTATGCTTTGATGACACTATGGTTTTTGAATCCACATGCAAGTTTTTACCTCTTTCCCAAATAAACATCTGCCTCTGTACAAAATGCATTTGTGCCATCGTGATATTCTAACCAGCTCTTTCCCAGTCAAAAGCTTGAATCCTTCTCCTAAGAGTGCAGACTCTAGAGACCTCTACAGACTGCAAAGGCTAACATGTCGGCTCTGTTGTCTGCAAGCTCACCTGTGATGAGTTACTTCGTTTCTCTGATCCTCAGACTCCCCATCTGTAAGGATAATACCTCCCTCTTATAGCCCTTAGAAGGACTAAATAAGATAATTTATATAGATTGCAAAGTACAGTGTCTGGCACGTGGAAATGCTCAATAAATGTTATCTTTTATTCAAAGTGATGCCTTTATCTATGATGTCAATGATGGCTTACAAGCGGTATTCCTAGAATTCTGATATTTAAGAGATACAAGTGGTATTGCTCTGATGGCAGCACGGGTGGGTGACCCACGGTCTTATGGCTTCTGCCTTTCTCTTCCCTATTCCCTCCTCTCAGTGGCCCCTGAGACGTCCCATTGGAACCTTAGGACTCCACCCAGTACAGTTTGAAAACCATTAATCCACGTCGTAAATAAAACACTGCCCTAGGAAAGGCCAATGGCAGAAACACGGGGAATGTGTTTGTTTCCTCTTGCTGCCGTGACACACTGAGAGGCTGAAAAAACACGAATTTATGATCTTGAAGTTCTGGAGGTCAGAGATTTGACGCAGATTTCTCCAGGCTCCTGTCGAAGTGTCAACAGGGCTGTGCTCCTTCTGAAAGCTGTTGTGTGCAGCTTCTGGAGACCGCCCACATTCACGGGTCCAAGGTCCCCTTACTTCATCTTCAAAATCAGTAGCGAGGAGGCTCCCAGAACCAGCTTCCATCTCATATCTCCTTCTCTGCCTCCCTGTTCTACTTATAATGACCCAGGTAATTACACTGGTCCCACCAGCATAATCCAGAACCAGCTTCCTATTTTTAAGGACAGCTCATTAACAGCATAAATTCCATCTGCAACCTTGTTCCCTCTGCTACATAACATATTCACAGTTTCTGAGGATTAAGACAGGGATGTCTTTGGAGAACTCTTACTGTGCCTATGAGAGCAGCCACTGAGGACCTCCTTAGAAACCTGCCTGGATAAATTACTCAACATTGGGGGCATAAACATCCACTGCACCTCACTGCAATGTCTTGTACCTCACTATTGTGGGGTGCAGGATACTGTTGTTAATTTTAATGCAACAGTCTTTGCCAAATGCCTGCTACCTTCAAAATGCACAGTTTGCGCTAATAACCCCAACTTATCAGACATGGCCATCTCTTCAGGGTGATTCATTGAAACAACAGAAAACAACTGTGTCTGATTTAAGCCTTGAAAGTGTTTGTTACAAGGTTATTTTGAAGCTCACCAAGGATATGGAGGGGTAGAGAACTGGTCAGAGATCAAGCAGCCAAGAACAGGTCCACGGATCATACAGTAGAACCGATTGGGCAGAAATTCCAGCTAATGTCCCTCCAAACCCCCTAGCATGGATGGAGGATTCTGTCTTAAATGCTGCTTCTACCAGCACCCCTAGAAAATCAGTAGAGTTGATTAGTCACCCACTATCTCTCCTCCTCAGCCTTTATTAAACCCAGGCACCAGTCACATGTGGCTGCCTCTGGTTGGCCAGAACTAGACCACCTGCCAAGGCCCCTCCCTGTAAGCGAGGTTAGGAAATGGAGCATGTGGCATTTTCCGTTATTTGTTGGAAAATAGGTTCCTCGTCTCGCCAACATCCATAAAGTGGAGAATTCCTCCAGATGAATGCAAATGATGGGGAGATGAAAAAAAATGACAAATATCCACAACACCAGTCTAGGAGATTTATTTTTTAAAAGAGAAACA
This sequence comes from Galagoides demidoff, assembly GCA_963574575.1. Taxonomy (NCBI): domain Eukaryota; kingdom Metazoa; phylum Chordata; class Mammalia; order Primates; family Galagidae; genus Galagoides; species Galagoides demidoff. The sequence goes on from CAUYQV010081488.1 coordinate 14,738, forward strand.
AGGATCTCTTGGAATTCGTACTTCTCAGGGAAACTGTTAGGGCCGCAAAGCGATTCCAACTTCTCTAAGTACACAGAACCCCCACACCACTAAAATAAAACTGTTTCTAGTTCATTGCAAGAGACGGGCCTTGAGCCCGTAATGTCTAGCATTCGGGGATTGAAGATCAAGGTGTGACATGCCCATCCCCAGGCTGCTGGCACCCTCTCCCTCCCAGTGTTTCAGATATGACAACGGGAATTTCACAAAGACTTGTGCGAGTCCTTTCACGACCCTGGGCTATAATTCACCTGGGACTGAAGAGCTGAATTAATGAAGAGCAGTGAAGTGTTCTCTCCTCTCCCGTTTCCTATCTTGAGTTTCAATCTTCCCAGATTAAAGACTTTCTGCCTTGATGAACGGAGAGGCTTGGCCTTCTCTCTCTCCAATGACTTGTCAACATTACACCATCAACTCCATATGGAGGACTCCTCTTCCTTCCCCACCACTTATGTACAAACAGCACAATAAAAACTCTCCCATTTATTTGCAGAGGTTTTCCAAAAAGCCTTCGCTCCTCTGTACTTTAGCCTTCCTGGCACGGTTCTTAGAAATAGGGGTCATTTCTCCAGGGGGTTGGCTGTAGGCCCTTTCCTAATGTCTGTGTTTTTTAAATCCACACCCACCAGAGAGATGACGCTGTGGAGTCCCGTTGCTTTCTAGCTCACCCACATCAGGATCGTACAATAGATGGAACATGGATGTCGCGATCAGATTTGCAGGGCTTGAATCCTAACCACATCTCTTCCCAGCCATGTGAGCTTTATCTCTAAATTTAGGGTAGTGATACCTGCTCACACCATCCAGACCCGCACAGCTGGGTATCTATGTGGAAGCGTCTTGTGGGCATCCTTTCATTCAATTTCTCCTGGGCATTTTCCCTTCAGAGTTTTGTCTGTTTATTTAAACTCCTATACTCACATTCCTTAAAAACAGCCGGGTCGCTAGCCACCAAATTGGGAGCATTTTTTGACATAGCCCAACATAAAATACAGTCCTTGCCGCATGGCCCTTATGCCGGTGAGCAAGAAAGCAAAGCGACTGCTCCCTTTGGGGATCCAGGGACATTTCAAAATATATATAAAATCATCTTCAGAGCAGAACTGTCCCAATGGACCCTGAGCAAATCATTTTGGTGGGGCCCCGACATATAATCAATTTAATTTAAAAATATATTACAGAATTCATGGGCCCACATGAGGCCTAGTGATTTATCAGGGAAGACTTAGAGAGATGGGCAAAGAAGAGGTAATAACATGCCTGTTTATTGTCCAATCAGTGCCTGTGAATAGGCTTCCTAGCATCCAGGCATCACCTCTTCCGATTCCTGTCCAGAAGCCCTCTTGGGACGGTTAATGCTATTTGTCAACTTCACTGTGCCACAGGGCGCCTGGGCATCTGGTTAAATATTATTTTTGGATATGTCTGTCGGGGTGTTTCTGGAGGAGATTAGCATTGGAATTAGTGCATCAGGAAAGCTAATGGCCCTCCTCAATGTGGGTGGGCATCATTAGGGCCCCGAACAGACAGAAAGGAGGAAGGAAGAGGAACTCACCTCTTTCTTGTCCTGCTTGCCTGACTGACCATGGGTCTTCCTTCCTCTGCCCTTGGATTGGAATTCTTCCCTTAGGCTCCCCTGGTTTGTGGGGCTTCAGGCTCAGACTGGAATTATGGCACCTGCTCTCTGCATCTTCAGTTTGAGAGAAAAGGAGGTGGAACTTCTTGGCTTTTATAGTCATTTGAGCCAGTTCCTCATAATAAATATACGCATTTATATCCAGATAGATAGATACAATTAGGATGCGTGCATATGTATGTTTATATACATACATATGTATATCCTATTACTTCTGCTTCTATAGAGAATCCTCATTGACACAGATCTCTTTGTGCATTTTATTTTCGAATGTACTAATTCTGGCTAGTTCTGTGTCTCCACCACGAGAAGAAAGGAGCAAGGCTATTACGTTTCAGAACCTCCTTGTTTGGGAACAACATACATCTCCGAGCCCGTGCAGCTCCCGAGTAGCGCTTTTGACTGCCAGCTGCATCATTACTCACAGAGCTGCGTCACTGGCCGTGCCACCTATGAATGCCGGCTTCCAGTGACTCAGAGGCTGATACTACGCTTCAGTGGTCAAGACTACAAATGCAACTCTTACTCAGAATTTGTAGGAAAAAGTGAACAATAATTCGTTTTTCAGTTATGTCTGATTTTACCACTCAGAATCTAACAAACTGTGCATAGAGAAACGTATCTTCCAGCCACGTCAAGAACTCTTTGGTCCACAATCACCGTATTCTGAGACTGTGACCCCTTTCCACGTTGGCCACATTCCTGCCTTTCTTTTATAGTTATCAGCAGGAGCACAGATAAGAGGTTTGAAAAAGCAAGAATTTGGTTGGTTCCATTCACATGGAACATCTTCCCTTTGTCCACATGAAGAGCACATCACACATCCGTTAGATGCAAAAGAACATCAGCCAGAAGGACTCACTGGCCATCTCCAAAGCCCTTGGAGTCTTGGTCCCTGGAGGATGTTCTCATGTAAAGAGACTATACAGGAGCAAGAAGACTGCCCTGGGTTCCAACAGTGAAGGCTTCACAGAAGTAGGGAAAGAGTGGTAAGGGATGTCATTTGAGAGGTCAACAGGGGTCATGGGTCAGCAGGGTCAAGTAGAAAAGTGCTGGAAGTTGGTCAAACCAAGCAGCAGGGATGATGTGTGAAAGGGGAAGAGCTTTGATGGGAGAAGGTACATCCAGGAAACATCAGACGGTCTCTCATGGCTGAAATAAAATGCATACCTGGAAGAGTGACACAGGAGACTGGACCGAGAGCACATGGGTTGCATATCTCCAGCGAGGGAATTTGAACTCTTCCATAGGCTGAGAAAAGCTCAAGAAGACAGACATGGCATGAATTGCAGCTTTATGACAATCACTGCAGCAGCAGAGGGAAAATCAGACAGGAAGAGGGGGAGACGTGTGGTGAGAAACCAAATAGGAGTAAGTTGGTTTAATATCCAGTAGATGAGAAGAGTCTCTGAACTTGGCACCAACTTGGATGGCAACTTGGATAAGGAGCCATCACTAGAGAGACATGTTTTAGAGGACAAACAGGCAGGATGCTGTGATTGACAAACATAGGCGTGAGGGTCTGGGAGTAATCCAGGATGACTCCCAGCTTCTACCCAAGGTCCTGGGTGGAGAAGGAAGTCATTCCTGAAACAGGGAACAGAGGAGGAGAGCAAGTTTGGCAGGAAAAGGGATCAATTCAGGCTGGAACTTGCTGAGTTAAAGGAGCTCCAGGACACAGAAGAGGAGATTCCCAGAAGACAGGGAACACATTCAAAAGTCAGGGGCAAAGCTTATCCCGGGGGAGGTCATGGAGCCCACAGATTGAGGTGGGAACTCAAAAAAATGTGGAAATGCTGAAATTTAAAGAATTGCTATGGAGCAAAAATCAAGAGTTGAAATTCCAGAGACCCAGGAATGAAAGTCCATCTTCCAAGTGTCGGAAGCCACACCCAGTTCCTTGGCCAAGTTTTCATAATCAGCTATCCATACACACCCATATTCCTTCTTTTCCAATGACAAGTAAAAACACAACCTGCATCCTCATCACGTTTATAAAATTCTTGCACAAATTTCTTTAGAGCCTAACATGGGTGCCCTCTTGAGTCAATAAAAAAATGAACACCACCAGTGGGCTTAGACAAAGGGGACTTCAAGAACACGGCATAAGCTTCAAGTACAATGTTGCCAAAGGACTTGTTCTGAGGGTCAGTCAGTCACAGCTACCCTTAGCTACTGACTAGCCCTGAAGGGTTCAAGATCAGGAGCCTAAAGCTTAGGCCTGTAAGCAAAAAAGTGGGGGAAGACCTTCGATTTACATTTGCCTTTCCCATTTTCAGGAGAAAAACAGATGCCAAGAGATTAGAAGTATTCTGTTCCAGGTCAGCAGTAAAACCAGTTGACCAGGTCGGGGTCACAAAATTTTCTGATGTTCGTTAAAATGTTTTAATGGGCAGGACATTCCCAAAGTTTCTCTACCAATGCAATCAGGTGTCACTGGCATACTTCAGAAACTAGTAAGACTGCAATTCCAAAGCTCCCGGGATGAGACACAGTCCTGGTATGGCCTGGGAGGGTGAAGATGGAAATGATCATCCTTCACTGGGCTCCATAAACTGTGGTTGCCACTGATCTTCCTCCCTCCCTGAGACCACTAGGATCTGCATTTGTCCTGGGCAGGAGTTTTGGGGTCATTTAATTATCAAAACAAGGAGACCCAAGGCAGGAATCCAAATGTATCTGGCGAAAGTCATCTTTCTCACAAGTAGCTTCTGTCAAGATTCTCTTCCCTGAAAAATAGCTGCCTGCCCCGTGGGTGGGCTTTGCCACAGCTCCTCCCCAGCATCTCTGCCTCTGGTCTTCTCTTGGGTCAGGCCTTCCCCTCCACAGCTGCCAGAAGGATTATTCTGAAGCACCCTTCCAACAGTGTCACTCTCTGCTTAGGAGCACTCAGGATCCTCTCACACCTATAAGCAGCTGGCAGATATTCCAGCTATAACTTGACCCTTCAGTCTTTCTAGCCATCGTCTCTCCCACATTCCCCCAGGGTTCTGTCTCTTTGGGTGTCTTCCAGTTCCCCAAACACCCCTGACATGTTTATGCCCCAGTGCCTTTGCACATGCTTCCGTGAATGGCATTTTCCTTATTCTCCATTAAAAACAACTCCCCCTGATGCTTATTTATTTAAACGTGTTATGTCTAGACTCTGAATTCCTCAGAAATAGTGACTGGTGTCTTACTTACCTGGTTATACCCAGCACATAGGTGGAGATCTGTCAATGTGGTAGAATAAATGCCGTGAACCAATCATATTGCTTGCCACAGTAGAGAGGAAGAGGAAGGCTGAGTGTAGCTGTGAGCGATGCAGGATGAACTGCCTCACGAGTGTGGATGAAGGGCACAGGTAACAGGGCTGCCATGAACTGCCTCAGTGGCCATATTTCCGCCTAATGGAGCAATCTGGTTTTAGCTCAAACTAGACTGAGAAAGTAATTTTTCCTACCAAAGAGGTATCAGGCTAAGAGCAACATGCTTCATTAATTTCCTTCCAGTGATATCAATGGGGGATTTCAACCCCACAGGGGTTTAGAGGCCCAGGTGATGGGTCATGAGTGTAGCTCTGGGGGCCCAGCACTGGGGAAGCACCAGCTCCCAGAGTATACCAGAGGAAGCAACACTCCTTAGGATAATGGAGGGATGTCACTGAGGGCCCATAAAGTAAACTTTGGGCAAGAACATAAGGAAAAGCTGGGAATTTTCTGCAAACAAACAGTGATGTGAGGCAACATGTGTAAGCAGGAAGAGCTCAGTGTCCTCACAGGGACATCAGAAGTGTGTCCAGGAAGAGCCAAAACACAGCCCTTTCTTGTGGCTGTTCCTAGCCCTGGTTTTCACCAGGTACATAGAGGGGTTCTAAAATACCCCACAATATACCATGGGTAGTTTTTTCTACACTGGTGTCCTCAAATTACCCATACAGGTTTATTATTCTAGAATATGTGCTCGGTATTCTCTTCTGACGTTTCCGTTATCTTTGCACAGTCTTAAATTGCAGAGTCTTTCCAGTTGTTAGTTAAGAATATCCAAGCTGGGTGCCTCCCTATCAAATGCATGAAAACAAGATTTGGATGCCCATATGGGGCATTCGTTTATTTCACAAGTATTTGTTGGGCACCTACCATGCACCAGATCCTGGGACATGATACAGAATAAGAGCTCCTATGTTCTGGGAGTTGATAGTCTCAGGGGAGAGGGGGAACCCTAACAAGCAGCCTGGACTTGTAACTGGTACTCTGCTGTGCCCTGTACTGTGATGGAGGTCAAGAGGAGGCCACCGAGAAGAGGCCGCTGACCCAGACCAGTGGGGTCAAACTGGGCTTCCCAGAGGGACCATGTCCACGCTGAAACATCGCATTAGACAATGTGGAGGGAAATAGAAAATGAAGCATGTTCCAGGCAGAAGGAGCTGGCAACTGCCCAGGCAGGGGCCTGGAGCTGAGAAAGGGCATGGGCTTTTAGGGGAAGTTGAGAAGAGCAGGACAGGCCCAAATGTGGGCCCAGCCTGGTTCAGCCCATCTACACATGTCGCCAAGGGAGAGACCAGAAAGTTGATGGCAGAGTGTGGGATCAGTCTCCAACTGACACTCCATTCTCACCTCAGTTGTAGACTTGGACCTTCAGCTTCCCCAGGACTGCGAGGCCACGTGATCCTGGAAGCCCCAAGATCGGCAGCTCAGGGTTCTCCAGGCTTCACCCCGCAATGAAGAAGATGTGGAAAGTCATAGCTGGGAGCAGAGACCCTCCTTGGCCCCCTCCTTGCCCTGCCTGGCTCCCCACACAGTGGTGACTACATCTCAACAAGAGCTACCATCTTGGATGGGATGGGATGTTGGGGTGGGGCAGGGTGGGGTGGGAAGGGGGACCCCCAAAATCTGCCCTGTTCACTCAGAAAAGCTGCCTGTCACCATGTATTCCAAAGAAAAGACAATTAGCTGCATTTCAGTCACATGTCATGAAGACTTGGAGATGTGGTAGGATCTGTGTGGGTGCCCCAGTGAACCTCTGGGGAGGGATTACTCCACTCAACAGCCTAGAGGCATCCCAGGGACAAGCATCGCGTTGACCCAGGATCAGGAGAAGGGCACAGCCTCCTGAATGACATTTTATAGTTTATAAACATTTTGATGTTTACCAGGCACTTCCTGTGCTCCAAGCTTCTGCTAGATATTTTAATATCAATCATGAAGGTGGCATCTCTTGACAGCCCTGCATGATAGGTAATATGTTCCCATTTGTGTAGATCATGAAACTGAGACCCAGAGAGGTATAAGAAATTTGCTCAAAATCCCCCCTATGTGTGGCAAAAAGAGAATGTACTCCTAACCTCACATTATCTCACATAATTACCTCCAGAGCCCTCCTATGAAGTCTGCGATATTAATAGCTTCAGATGAAGAAAGCAAGGCTTGGCTAGATGGCAGAAGGTAGCAGAAACATGTGTTTGGGGCTGATATGTTTGGACCAGTCAGCACATTTTCTGAGGCAGCTCCCCTGTTGAGCACCACCTCCCACAATTTCATTCCAATCTTTAAATGAAGGATAAACGTCCGCCCACCCCTGCCCTGGTCACTAGGCCAGATCAGGCAATTACATAGTGTTTGTATGGGGAGTGGACTGGTTCTGAGAGAGGAGGTGGGCAGTGAGGGGTGATGCAGAGAGAGAAACCAGCTGGCCCCTCTCCTGCTGTCTTTTCTGCCTGCCCTGCCCAGAAGCGCCTCATCCTATCTGGATAAAGCAGAACCCACCTGCCCCTGGGCCCCAGAACCAAACTCTGACACAGCTCCACCCAGCACAGTGGGGAAGGGTACAAGGATCAGTGTGACACCCGCCTTCACCACTCACCCACTCTGTGGACTTAGACAGGGGCTCCATCTTTTGGGGTCTCTGCATCGTATTCTACAAAGTGAGGCTCATAGCAGCACCCAGCTCACAGGGTTAAATTACATCACCCACGTAAAGAGAGTGTTCCAAGGACAGTTACGTGACAAGTACTCAAAAAGCATTAGTCGCCCATCTCTCTCTTTGCTTGTTATTGAAATGTAATGAACATACAAAAAAAAAAAAAAACCACATATGGTACTCAGAGGCTGGGGCAGGAGGATCACTTGAGTCCAGGGATTTGAGGCTGAAGTAGGCTATGATAATGCCACTGCACCACAACATGGGCAACAGAGCGAGACCCTGTCTCTAAAGAAAAATTAAGTAAATAGGGTGGCACCTGTGGCTCAAAGGAGTAGGGTGCTGGCCCCATATGCTGGAGGTGGTGGGTTCAAACCCAGCCCTGGCCAAAAACTACAAAAAAAATAAATAAATAAGTAAGTAAATAAATAACCACACATATATCTTAAGTGCATAGCACAATATTTTTTTCTCAAACTGGACACACCAATATAACATCACCCAATTCAATTAACAGAGTGTTCTCAGGATCCCAGAAGTCTCCAGACTATACCTTTCTGGTTACTTTTGCCTCCAGAAAGGAAACCCTATCCTCATTTCTAACAGCAGAGATAAATTCTGCCTGTAATAAAGATGGGGCTATTCATTTTGTTGCCATTATTTTATATGAAGCCATAGTCTTCACAGCAGCCTTCTAATGTGGGTATACTCACATTATCCCTGGGTCACAGATGAAGAAGCAGAGAAGATTCTATGGAATCTGCAAACATGTGGATAGAACTAAGTTTAGCAAGACCACAGCATACAAGGTCAAAGTAGAGAAATCAACTGCATTTTTATATACTGGCAACAGATTATTGGAAATTGGAATTTGAAATATCATTTACAAAATATTATGGATAAATTCTAAGAATTTTGAGGCATAAATTTAACAAAATATATGAACTATACAATCAAAGTTACAAATTGTGGTTACAAAATTACAAATCAAAATAAATTTAAAAAAATACACAAACTATACAATCAAAGCATGGCTGAAAGAAAATCAGGAATATTTAAATACATGGAAGTCTATACTGTATTCATGGACTGCAAGGCTCAAGATTGCTAAAATACAAATTTACCTTTAACTGACCTATAATTTCAATGCCATCCCAATCAAAATCTCAGCAGTTTTTTTTTAACAAATTGACAAATTAATTCTAAAATGTATTTGAAGATGCAAAGGATCAAGAAGAGACAAAATAATTTTTCAAAAGAAGGACATTCTGTGGGTGGCACCTGTGGCTCAAAGGAGTAGTAGAGTGCCAGCCCCATATGTCGGAGGTGGCAGGTTCAACCCAACCCACCACAGCCAAAAAAAAAGGGACATTCTGAAGACTTATACTATCTGGCTTCAAGACTTACAGTCAAATTACTACAATCCAGTCATGTTGTCAACAATGAAAATAAACACATATACTATGTGTGTGTACATATATACACATGCATTAAGAGAGACCGATTTTAGACAAATCCGGCCAAGGGAATCCAATGGGACAAGGATAGTCTTTTCCATAAATGGTGCCAGAATAATTGGACATGCATAAGCAAAAAGAATAAATATAAAGAAGAAAAATCTTGACCTTTGACTCGCATCACATAGAAATTAACTCAAAAAATGATGATAGACATTAATGCTAAAACTATAAAGTTCTTGAGAAATAGAAGATCTTTACAACATTGGGATAGGCAAATATTTCTTATATAGCACCCCAAAAAAAAAACCTTTGTAAAAAATAATAAATTTGACTCCATCAAAATTGGAGCCCAAAATTTCAAAGAGAAGACTCCGTCTTCTCTTTGAAAGCCACCTTTAAGATAATAAAATAACAAGCTACTCATGGGGAAAAAATATTTATAACACATACATCTGACAAAGGATATATATCAAGAATTAAGAGTTCAGCCAGATGTGGTTGCTCACACTTGTAATCCTAAAAACTTGGGAGGCCAAATTGGGAGGATTGCCTGAGGCCAGGGGTTTGAGACCAACCTGAGCATAGTGAGACCTTATCTCTACAAAAAAATAGAAAAACCAACCAGGAATGTACTGGGTACCTATATGCCCAGTTGCTCAGGAGACTGAGATAGGAGAGTCCCTTGAGCCCAGGAGTTTGAGTTTATTGTGAGTTATGATGACACCGTTGTACTCCAGCCCAAGTGATAGAGCAAGACCCTGTCTCAAAAGACTATTTGAAGAACTCTTACAATTCAATAATAAGGAAACAATCCCAAATTTTTTAAATAAAGAGAACACTTCTCCATAGACGATACACAAAATTGTCATTATGCATGTCAAAAGATCACCAGTTATCAGGGGGACTACAAGTTAAAGGCAAAAATGTGAAAACACGGCACCATGATGAGGATGACTAAAATGTAAAAGACCGACAACACCAAGTGTTGGCAAGAACATAGAGTAACTGGAACTTCCACACTGCTGGCGGGAAATGTAAAATAGTTCGAGCACTTTGGAAAAGAGTCTGGTCAGCGATTTCACTTCTGGGTATTTACCCAAGAGAAAAGAAAATAGATGTCCATACAGAGAGTTATGTGTGAATGTTAACAGCAACTTTATTCATGTAACAGAAACTGGAAACGGCTCAAATTCCCGCCAACTGATGAACAGATACACAAGCTGTGGTATAGTCCTGACCATGGCATTATGATCACCAATAAAAGGAGCAAAATACTGTACCAAAACATGCCCACAGCATGGGTACATCCCAGCAACACCTTGCTGAGCAAAATGAGCCAGGACACACAAAAATAAACATTAGGCTATTTTATTTATAAGTTCTGGAAAGACTAAATTTAAAGTGATGGAAAGCAGATCAGTAATTATCTGGGGCCAGCGGTGGGAGTCGGGTGGGGTAACAACAGGAAAGGGTGACAAGGAATAGTTTAGGGGGGATGAAAATCTCCTACATGTTGACTGGTGGTAGCTCATGGGTTAATGAGTTTATCCATTTGTCAAAGTTTATTGGATTGATCTCTTAAAATGAGCACATTTTGTTATGTGACAATTATACCTTAGTGATTAATAAAATAATTTATTAAAAACAAGCAGCTGAAAACTATTGTGTTTTTTGTTTTTGTTTTCGTTTTTTGAGACAGAGTCTCAGTCTATTGCCCTGAGGTTGAGTGCCATGATGTCATAGCTGACAGCAACCTCAAACTTCTAGGCTAAGGTAATCATCTTATCTCAGCCTCCCAAGTAGCTGGGACTATAGGTGCCTGCAATGATGCCTGGCTAATTTTTCTTTTCTTTTTTTTTTTTTATTGTTGTTTTTTAGTAGAGATGGGTCCCTACTCTTTTTCAGGCTGGGCTCAAACTCCTGAGCCCCCATTTCACAGGGGAGAAACCTGAAATATCATTTACAAAAAGAAAGGAATAAGGTAAGGAATAGTGCAGCCAAAGTTTGACCACTAATGAGGGATGCAGGCTAAGAACTGGCAGCATTGGCTAGGGAGTAAACTACCTTCAAAGCACAGAGAAATCCTTCTGTGTGCACCTCAGTAATTCTCATTCAATGAAGAATTGTTATTAATAATTTTCTCATGTTGTTATTTGCAGAAATGGTACCAAAAGTCCAGGGGCAGTGTCAGGACTCCAGCTGCACGGGGCAGGTTTTAGCATAAGTCTGAGCCAACAGAGAGATGGACAGAGAAACTGAGGCAGAAGCTGAGTGTAAGGAAAGGGACACACATAAGCTAATGCATGGAGGACGTGAGCATCGTGGGAATTCACACACCAGGCCTGCGGCCCCAGGTAACAAAGAAGACTCTGAACCCCACCCAGGGTAGGGCTGAGGTTCCCACTGCACTTCCTGTGCTGATCAGCATGGATCAGGGATTGGGCAGGGCTGGGCAAGGGCAGAGGGCAGCCTGGAGAGCCTGGGGTGACTAACGTGGCTGCCTCCCCCCAGTCAATCTGAGACCAGTCACTCCTAAGAGAGTGAGAAATTTTCACATAGCTGCTTCAAACCTCAGACTCTCCCCTTTTTAAGGCCAGAAAAAGTTCTCTTTGAAAATGTCCCTGCTCATCTGACTCTGCAGGTATAGAGGGTGAGATCACACCCTATAACCATGACTTTAGTCCTGAAACAATTATTCATCCCTTTCTGCTGAAGACTGATGGCCCATGCTCACCAGTGACGAGCTCTCCCCTAATCCCTCTCTGCCATGGCTCACTGCCCTGCTGGCTTTGGCAGGTGCAATCACATCCGGCCAAGGCGGACAGCAGAGAGGGGAGGAGGAAGGCCCCTGCTTGGGATTGGGAATTAAGAAGCAGATGGGAGGAGCAGAAAGAAGGAAGCTAAGAGACAGAGATGGACCCAGAAACTCTCCTTCCCTCCAGGTCTTAGGCATAAGGGACCCTTCTCCATAGATTACCAGTAGTAGGAGTGGTGCCCATAGAGTGAGCCCCAATGGTGAGATTCCTAATCCAGTGGAAATATTTGAAGGCTGACACTTAAGTTATGACCAAGTTGGCCACAGGCATGCTCTGTAGGTGCCCTCCATCAACAGAATCTTCCCTCCCCTCTGCTGGGACCCTGAGTTATGTCACGTCCATAAGAGGAGATACAGTGTCATTCTCAAAATGTCATGAGGGAACTGTAATGGATGTCCTCTCAGTATTTCTTCTGTAATAGAGTGTGAGAGAGAGAGAGGAACGGAAGACAGAAAAAGAGAAGAGAGAGAAGGAGAGAAGAGAGAGAGGAGAGAGACAGGGCAGGGAAAGGAGAGACAGGGGAAGAGAGAGAGAGAAAAGAGAAAGGGAGAGGAGAGAGAAGAGAGAGAGGGAAGAGAGAGAGAGACACAGAGAGAGAGGAGAGAAAGAGACAGAAAGGGAGAGAGAGAAAGAGGAGAGAGGAGAGAGACAGAGGGGAAGGGGGGAGAGAGAGCAGAGACAGGGGCAGAAAGCACAGCAACAGAAGATGAGGCAGCGGGCCACACGAAGGACAGATTGTGAAGGGCCATAGGGGGTGGCCAAAGTAATAGGACAGTAGGGTGCACTGAAGGACCCTGACACCCCAGTGTCACACTGGGCTTTAGATGAAAATGCTCCAGTAGCCTGAGGCTGGCCAAAGGTCTAGGTGAGAGGACAGAGAGATGACAGGGTGGGCCCACGGCCTTAGCAGCAACAGGGGAGGGTCCAAGATGGAGTCCCACAGCTGGGATTTGCTATCTGGTATGTGACTGACCATTACCTTCCTAACAGCCTTGTGCGATTTGGGGGAAATGGGACATCGTGGGTCCCAGTCTCTGGTGTAGAAGTCAGAAGGCAAATGATTTCCAGCCTCCCTTGCCGCTTTGCCACAAGCACTCGGGAAGCCGTCACCAACCAGACGCCCCAGATGGGAATGGTCAGAGTGAGGAACTGGCTCTGTGTGGAACTCCCTGGCAGCTGTGCGGGCGTGGAAAGCAACCATGGTATTCAGCCGTCCAGGCAGCATGGCTGCCAGGCCAGAGCCACGCGGCTGCTGGGGGCAGTGGCTGTGAGCAGTGCACTCAGGTTGCTGGTATCCAGCCCTCGGCTTCAGCAACAGCAAACGATGTGTCACCATTAAGCTGGATGTTCTTAGAAGCCTGGCCTCAAGCCAGTTTCTCCATCTCATCCATCAATTAGGAGACTACTTGACACATAGTGCTAAATTTTTTTTTCCTAGTTTTGAGTTCTGTCATTTCAACTGGGAAACTGGGCTGATACAATTGTTAGGCATTTAGGGGCATTTAGTGACCTAGTGACTCAACAACCAGGACAGTGACTGGCACACAGCAAACCCTCATAAATATAGGAAATATGTGCTGAGTGAGGGAAGGAAGGAAGGAAGGGAGGGAGGAGGGAAAGAGAAGAAAGAGGAAAAGAAGGAAAGAGGAAGAAAGGAAAAGAAAGACAGAGCGAGGGAGGGAGGAAGGAAAAAAGAAAGGGACAGAGGGGGTGGGGAGAAAGGAAAGGAGGTAGGGAGAGAGGGGGGACGGAAGGGAGAAAGAAAAGAAAGAAGGGAGGGGGGGCAGTGCCTGTGGCTCAAAGGAGTAGGGCACCAGCCCCATATACCGGAGGTGGCGGGTTCAAACCCAACCCAGCCAAAAACTGCAAAAAAAGAAGAAGGGACGGAGGGAGGGGACAGAGGGGGCAGGAAGAAAGGAAAGGATGTAGGGAGAGAGGAAGAAAGGGAGAAAAAAAAGAAAGGAGGGAGAGAAGGAAGGGAGGGAGGAAGAGAGGGAGGGAGAGAGGGAGGGAAGGAAGGGAGGGAGGGAAGAGAGGGAAGGGGAGAGAATAAGCAGAGCCTGTAACATCAGCAAGGAAGGAGTGTAGGGTGAGACACAGAGCTCTGACCCAGACAAGTTTGTGGACAGAGCACCGTCACTGAGACGTGGAAGGCAGAGCAGGTGTGAGGAGAAGGATGATGGGTTTCCTCTGGTACAGCCGAGCACAGATGTTCAGTAGGCAGCTGGATGTTTCAATTCAGAGCTCAACAGGCAGCTCAGGGCAGTCAGCGATGATCTGGAGGTGACCAGAAGAGTAAGCGAGCTTTCCAAGTGGAAGAAACGCCCTTGTGAATAGAAGAAATGGCAAAAAGGCGAGATTCTGAAAAGTGTCAGCATGTCACAGGTGACTTGCGTAAGAGTTACTCACAAAAGAGGAGGAAAACTACTGGGGGTTCAGAGAAACCAGGACCAACCCCAGGGAGCTGAGCCTGGAGGACCCAGATGCCATCAAAGGCCAGCAGTGGCCAGGCCCGGGTGGAAACTGGAAATCCTTCTGCTTCAGCATCCATGACAGCTGCCCCAGCATGCTCACCCTCCCAGCCTCCCTGCTGTGAGTGGCCTCTTGACCCAGCACTAAACCCTCATGACCACCCACTGTGGGCTAGGTGCTGGGCAAGGCAATCTGCCTTTGTTGTCTTTTCTAAATGCCCTTCATCCCTCTATGAGTGAAACATTATATTTGCCCCATTCATTTGATGGGAAATGAGGTTCAAAGAAGTGACATCACTTGCCAGGTTCCCACCGGGTTGGCTATTAGAATCCTTCAGCAAGAGATTGGGAGAGTAATCAGTGGGACCACACCTACAGAGCATCTTACAAGGGTACGTGTAAAATTTACTAGGTGTAGAATATAAATGTCTTAACCCAATAACCAAGAAAATGCTGTGACAGCTATGTTGACCAGTTTGATGAAAGCATTTCGCATTGTGTGTAAAACCAGCACATTGTACCCCATGATTGCATTAATGTACACAGCTATGATTTAATTAAAAAAAAGAGAGAGAGAGAGATTCTGAGACTCCGCATGAGACTGGAGGAAGGAGATATCAGAAAGGACAGCCCTTCTGCACTAGAGGAAACTCAGGCACAGAGATGTCCCTTGCCTGATGTCACAAGGCTGGTGACTGGTTCTAATCCCAGGCCAGTCTGCCTCCAGAATCCGACCAGGATGATGACGATGACAGCAGCAACAGTGATAATCGTTTGCTGCTATGTTTATGAGGCATCTATAATGTCCCCAAATAAGTGTGCTTCATGCATTATCTCCCCTAATCCTCATGACAGCATAATGAGGTGGGACTCTCATCAACCTCCTGTGAGCATGGTATAAAGGGCCCCAAACTACCACCAGGAGCAGGGATAATCTTTCCACTGGGGCTTGGCACTGGAGGTGGCGTGCAGGACAGGCAGAAAGACGGGCTACCCAGCATAGCAGATCCCAGCAGGCACGGGCCCCGGGGAACAGACAGCCCAGCCCAGCCCAGGCCAGGGAGACAGCTGCCCAGACAAACCGCAGCAGCGTCTGGGCGCTGCTGTCTCCTGCCCTCTGTGAGCTTGTAACTACTTGTACAGCGCTCTGGGGCAAGGTGATCAAGGACTGGCTTTGCTGTCCCAAGTGCTCCCCTGTACACACTGGGGCTCCCTTCTCCAGGCCTGCCCAGATTCGGATGCTGAAATGAGCCAGGAACTGGTCTAGCGCCTGGCATGGGAGGAAAGGATCCTGCCAGTAGCAGGCCCTGGAGGGAATTCCAGCACCACGCGGACACCTGTTCTAGGTTTTCCTGGTGTCTCTTCCAGAATTAGGGCCTGCTGGGCAATTGATTGCCTTTCCTTATAAGTCACATTTGAAATAATATGCCAGTAATCACTCTAGCGATCAAGAGTTACTAACTTACTGAGCTTCCCAGTGCCTAGCTAGGTACGTGCTCAGCACACACTAAAAAGAACAGGCATTTACTGAGCCCTGACTCCATGGTGGGCGAGGTCCCCTGAGCCGTACACTCACTATCTCCTTTCACGTCCACTACAACCCTGTGTTCTCTTGTTTATTACCTCCATTTTATAGGTGAGGAAACTGACCCTTACAAAAGTGAAGTGACTTGCTCAGAATGACATCATGAAAATGTGGCAGAGCTTGGATGGGACTGGAGTCTACCTTCACAGCTGTACCTCTCAGATGCCTTGTGTGAATGGGTGAACATGCACCTGTCAGTTGGGGCATGTGTGTGTGTGTGTGCGCGTGTGCGTGCATGTAGAAAAGCAGACTCCATTGTTAGAAATATTTGGGAACCTAATTTGGTAGCAACATTTGAGAACCTTAGGCTTGAAGAGTAATTCTGCTGTGTGACCTCAGTGAAAGAACTTTACGTCTCTGAACCTTCATTACCAAGTCTTTAAAAAAAAAATCCAGTTGTGGAAAGAGGAAGACAAAATGTGACGCGGCAATGCCAAATATGAACGCGTGAGAAATCTGAAGCATATGTTGGCCAATTGGATGAGAATATTTCAAATTGTATATGGAAACAACACACTGTACCCCATGATAGTATTAATGTGCACAACTATGATTTAATAAAAAGAAAGAAAGAAATCTGAAGCGTGGGTGAATGTGGGTAGACACTTGCGTGCCCATGTGTGTTTGTGAGCATGGCAGCTCCCCGCAGGTTTGTGCCTGTGTGTGCATATTTGCACGTGATGTGTCAGAACTCATGCTTGTTTCTTCTCTCGTGAGCCCCTGGTCATACACTGGAGGTGGAGGAAAGCTCGCCCATGATATCCACCCACCCACAATACCATAAACCTTGTTTTCTGTAAAGATGACACTGCCTCCCAGCTGTTGAAGTCTGGGTTGGGGCATGAGTGCAAGTTCAAGGCTGATTCCAACCCAGAGTGTATGCTCAGCCCCTCCTCCTGCCCATTTGCCTTTTCTTGGCCCAAAATTATCCCCCCAGAGATTTCCCTTAGTCTGGGTAAGTGAGCCACATACAGTCTCCCAAGGAACTTGAATCTCAGTGTGGAGGGGGCGGAGGACTGGAAGGTCCCTGCTCCAGGCCTTATTTCACTCTCAGTATCCTGAGTAAATGCATCCTGCACAAAGGCAGGGACTTTGGCTTGTCCATGCAGAGTGGGTGCTCCATAAATGGGTTAAAGACATCAATGACCTTCAAAGGTCACTACTGTAAGCTCCATTTTACAGATGAGAAAACTGAGGTCTGAAAAACTTAGGTAACTTATACAAGGTCTCACAGCACATAAGCAGCAAAGACAGAACCCTGACCCAGCAAATCCCATGCTCATTCCACCCGGCAAAGTCAGGTGAGACAGCTGAGGTTTCCTGACCTGCCCTGGCATGAAGCCTTCGCCAGGGAGACTGGGAATGAAACCCAGTCTGAGGCTGTCCCTGGAGAGGGAAAACACAGAGACCCCTTAGCAGTGCTCTGAGGGCATCGTCCTGTGCGCATGTTCAGTTTCCTCATCTGTTACCTGCTCTAGCACGCTGCACCTCTCAGGGTTGGCAGAAACCAGAAGATCATTCAAGGTGGGGAGACCAGCACATACAGCTGCATGGACCAGAGATGAAGGTCTCCTCATGGCAACTGGGCTGGAGAGAAGCCTGGGGCCAGGTCCTGAAGGCCTGGTGATGCCATTTATCTTTACCAATACAAGAGAAATTTATTCTTTTACAATTGCAGAGGTCAGAAGTCCAAACTCAGTTTCAGGGCAGACATCAAGGTGCCAGCAGGCCTCTGCCACCTCCGGGGCATTCGTCCCTGGTCCAGGTGTGAGGGCTCCAGTTCTGCTGGGTCTCAGCTGTAGAACCCCAGCCTTTGCCCCTGCGGTCACACCCCTTCTCCTCTTCTGTCTGTGTGGTGCACAGTCTCCCTCTCAACCTCTGACAAGACGCACGATGGTATTTAGAGCCTACCTGGATATCCAGGATAATCTTATCCTCTCAAGACCCTTAACATAATCTCATCGCCAAAGATTCTGTTTCCAAAAGAGAAAACTCAAAAGTAACAATTTTAGATGTCAAGGATTATGACAAGATATCCTTGGGGGCCAGTGTTGGGCCTACCACACTGTCCAAATAAGCTCATACTTTATCCTGGTGGCAGTGAGGCGCCATTGGAAGATTTCGGGTGATGGGATGTCATGATAAGACTTGTTTTTATACAACAAATGTGGATTCTCCCACACATCCTGGGGTGGGAGACCCAGACAGGTCCAGTCCCTGCTCAAAATTTCTGAAAAGTCCCAGAGGCTGATGCTTGGGGGTCACTTCTGACGCCCTGTCCCCTGTGTTCACTGTCTCACTTACACCTGCTTCTCCATACTCCTGCTCATGTGCAGAATTAACTCCCTCTTTTCTGATCTTCACCCCCCCAAAAAAGATTCACTCATACAAAACATTTGTATGTTGATACCTTTACCAGAGTTTGCAGAAGGAGCTCACATCAAAGAATGCAAGCAATTTTATATTAAGTATTAAGTCCCCATTTTGGTGCATCCTTGAAACCCTCTGGCCTCCTTCTTCCCAGACTCCCTCCTACCATGTTCCCAGCCTTTTTCCTCCACTCGTCTTTACCACTATTTTTTTTCTCTGCTCTACTCCATCCTCAAATTCTTATCCTGTCTAAGACTGAGCAGTTAAGGTGTCTGACCCTCTCCAAGTGAACTCCTATTTTTCTGAGTAAGGGCTACCTTGTTCCCAAGATGACCCCTAAAACCAGCAGGTGAAATAAGAATTTTTCATCCCATTGTACATGTGCACAGAAGCACATTGTAGGTGAGTACATGTCCAGGGACACACATACACACACACACTCATGACCCAGAGTTCACAGCTCAGTTCCAGCTTGAAAAAAAGCGTGTTCTAATATCACCACAACCAACTGACCTGTCTGGTTTGATCTGCGGTTGGCAGTGAGTAACGAGCATTCACCAGGAGGGCCAGGCCCCGTGTCCCACTGTAGGTCTGCTCTGCTGTAATTACCCATTCCTCGCACACCACTTGCCTGGGTGTGATGTCAGCTCCTCCACATTGTTTATTTTAATTAAAACAGAAATTGCAGGTCTTAGGTGTTTGTAATTACAGCCCATGAACTAAATTGACCGAGGCCCCTAATTAACCTGAAACATGTCTACCTGGCTGGAGGTGTAAGTTTGGACTTGACTGGTGCAGGGCACTGTGTCAGCCCTGAAAAGACAGCTGGGGTAAATATGAGGATAGTGCCCCTCTGAAAACAGCTACCCAGCAGCTTGGTTCCCCTCCCCTGGCCACACTGTGGGTTCAATGGCATTTCCGAATGTACCTATTAGCACAGGACACATTCATCAAATGTGTATGATAACATCTCAAAATCAATTAATGTAATCAATTAGAATAAAAATGAAAACAATAGAATCAAAAATTTAAAAAAAAAATACTGGTCAGGCATGGGGGCTCACACCTGGAATCCTAGCACTTTAAGAGGCCAAAGTGGGAGGATTCCTTGAGCTCAGGAGTTTTTTTGTTTGTTTGGTTGGGGTTTTTTTGAGACAGGAGTCTCAAGTTGTCCCCCTGGGTAGAGTGCCATGGCATCTCAGCTCACAGCAACCTCCAAATCCTGGGCTCAAGCTAGTCTCCTGCCTCTGCCTCCCAAGTAGCTGGGACCACAGGCAACCGCCACAACTCCCGGCCATTTTTTGGTTGCAGCCATCATTGTTGCTTGGCGGGTCCAGGCTGGATTCGAACCTGCCACCTTGGGTTGTACGTGGCTGGCGCCCTAGCCACTTGAGCCACAAGTGCTGAGCCAGAGCTCAGGAGTTTTAGACCAGCCTGAGCAAGAGCAAGACCCTGTCTCTACTAAAACTAGAAAACCTAGCCAGGCAATATGGTGAGTGCCTGTAGTTCCAGCTACTTGGGAGGCTGAGGCAGAAGGATCACTTGAACCCAGGAGTCTGAGGTTGCTGTGAGCTATGACGCCATGGTACTCCAACCTTGATGACAGTGAGATTCTGTCTTAAAAAAAAAGAAAGTTATCATCTCAATAGATGCAGAAAAAAAATACTGGACAAAAATCCAACACCCTTTTATTATAAAAACCCTCAACAAAGCAGGGATAGAAGGGAGCTTCCTCAATCTGATAAAGGCCATCTATGGAAATCCCATAGCTGCATCATATTTAAAAGAGGAAAGCTACCTGCCTTCTCCCTAAGACCAGAAACTTGACGGAGTGTCCTCCTTCAGCATTTCTATTTGACATTGTACTGGAGGTTCCAGCCCAGGCAATTAGGAAGGGGAAAAAAAGACATCCAGGTGGGAAAAAAAGAAGTAAAACCATCTCTATGGTTTTATATTATTATATATGGAAAATAGTAAGAAATTCACTTTAAAAAGTGAAACTAATAAATGAGTTTAACAAGGTTAGCGGATACAAGATTAATATACAAAAATCAGTCCTATCCCTCTACACTTGCAATGAACAACTGAGAAATAAAATTAACAAAACAATTTCATTTATAATTGCATCAAAATGCTAAAGTATTCAAGAATATATTTAACAAAAAAAGACAAAACGTATACTCTGGGAACTGCAAAACATTGTTGAAAGAAAATAATAAAAAAAAGACCTATAAAATTGGAAAGGCATTCCATCTTCATGGATTGGGAGACTTAATACTGTTAAGATGACGATAGTCCCCAGATTGGTCTATAAATGTAACCTACTCTTTATCAGAATCCCAGCTGCCTTGTTTGTAAAAATAGAAACGGATTCTAAAATTCTTATGTAATTGCAAAAGTCCCAGAATAGTCAAAATAATCTTGAAAGAAATAGAATTGGAAGACTCACATTTCCCAGTTTCAAAGCTGAAGCAGCAGTAATCAAGGTAGTGTGGTACTGTCAAAAGAATAGACAGACAGACAAAGGGAATTAATTTGAGGGCCCAGAAATAAACTCATGTGCCTGGAGCCACATGATTTTGACAAGGGTACCAAAGTCATTCAATAGGGAAAGAATCATCTTTTCAACTAATGATGCTGGAATAACCGCATAGCCACATTTGTGCTTCAAAAGATATTCCTAAGAAAGTGAAAAGATAATCCACAGAACACGAGAAAATGTTTGAAAATTATATATCTGATATTGGACTAGAACATGTAAAGAGCTGTAAAAACTGGGCGATAGGGTGGCGCCTGTGGCTCAAAAGGGTAGGGCGCCAGCTCCATATGCCAGACGTGGTAGGTTCTAACCCAGCCCCTGCCAAAAAAAAAAAAAAAACTGGGCAATAAAAGCACAAATAACCCAATTAAAAATTAAGCAAAGGATTTGCATAGGCCCCTCCCTTAAAGAAGACATATAAATGGCCAATAAACATGTAAAAAGATGGGCAACACTGCACTGTCAGTCAGGGAAATGCAAATCAAAATCATAATGAGATAGCAATTCACAGCCATTAGAATAGAGTAGGCATCAATAAAACTCAGAAAACAACAAAATATAGGGTCAGCGCTGTGGAGAACCATTGCTGGCAGAAATGCAAAATGGTGCAACCATTCTGGAATACACTGGAAAGGTCTTCCAAAAGTCCAGCACAGAGTTACCATAGGACTCAGACAATTTAAGTTCATGAACTCATCACGGAAAAAGTGTGACGTACCTCACTGCTGAGTGTCACCACGGTCCCCTTTGAAGTCGTCCCCTTGGGAAAGCTATATACCCACACTAGTGCTAGTCTACCCTTCAAAGCACTTTTTCGAGGATGAGTTTGCAAAGTTAATTGTCAGACCTTGTATCACACCAGCTCTGATAGCCATGTCAGAAGAAGAGCTCCAAAATTGTTTGGAAGGGTGACTGGGCACTGGCATTACTGCATAGCTCAAGGGGACTACTTCAAAGGTGACTGTAGTGATCTCAGTAATGAGGTATGGAGTACTTTTTCTCAGATGAGTTTGTGAACTTGATTGTCCAGCCTCATCGAACCAAGAAAAATGAATACATGTCATACAAAAACTTTTACCTAAATATTTGTGGAAGTACGATTCATAATAGTCCAAGGGTAGAAACAACCTAAATATCCATCAACTAATGATAGACTAACAAAATGTGGTGTAACTATTCAATGGATTATTATTCAGCCATAAAAAAGAATGAAATGTTGGTAAGTGCCACAAAACAGATGAAATTTGAAAACATTACGGTAAGCAAAAGAAGTCAGCCATAAAATGCCACGTATTATATAATTCTGTTTATACGTAATGGCCAGAATAGGCACATCTATTGAGACAGAAAATAGATTAGTGTTTGTTTAGCTCTGGGGAAAGTTGGGAAGACAGGAGAAGAAAAGCTAAAGAGTGTCGCGTTCCTTCTTGAGGTGGTAAAAATGTTCTAAAGCTGACTGTGATGATAACTGAACGTAGCTGCAAATATACTAAAAACTATCGAATGGGTGAATTGCAGTTCTGTGAATTGTATCTCATCAAAGCTGGGGTCCTAATACATGTCAGGAACGATACCAGGATACCAGGTGCTGAAATAAACACTAGCTGGAATCTATAAATAGAGCATCTCTTTTGTTTTTAAAATTATTCTTTTTCAATTTTTAGCAACTTAAGGAAAACCATAAGGAAGAAGAGAGAAATCATCTATAATCATATCATCCCCGTGATCGCCACTATTTGTATCTTTCATACACTTTTCTCTGCCTTCCACATTAATAAATCTTCTGATGCCCTGGGTATCATTTCAAATATCTTAAAAGACATTTATATAACAAACTCTTACATGCTTGCCAACCAACTTGAGGAATAAAAGATGTTCAGGAGAGTAAAACACCATCAGTGTGCCCAGCTATCCTGAAGAAATAATCAGAGGTTATCCAGCCAGAATTCATGAGGACGCATTGCCCTGAACAGCAAAACAAGGAAAATACAAATTTAACATAACTATCTTAGAGAAGTTTTTATCTTTGTGAATATAAAAAAAAAACCTGTACCTTTTATTTTCATGTAAATTTTAAAATAATAATGAGATATTTTTATAAATGTATTATCATAAAGAGCTAACAACCAGAATCTACAAAGAACTCAAGCAAATCAACAAGAAAAGAACAAACAACCTCATTTAAAAGTGGGCAAAAGACACAAACAGAAACTTTTCTCACAAGGACAGATGAATGGCCAACAAACACATGGAAAGTGCTCCTAGTCCCTAATCGTCAGAGAAATGCAAATCAGGAGATATTAAGATATTACCTAACCCCAGGGAGAATGGCCCATATGACAAGGTCCCAAAGCAGCAGCTGCCAGCATGAGTGCGGAGAGAAGGGAACATTCACACATTCACGCACTGTTGATGGAATTGCAAACTAGTACAGCCTTCACGGAAAGAAGTACGGAGAATCTTCAAAGAACAAAAACTAGACCTTGCATTTGATCCTGCAATGCCATTACTAGACCAAAAAAAGAAAAAGTCATTTTGCCACAAGGACACTTGCATTTGAATGTTTATAGCTGGCCAATCCTCTATGCAAAGATGTATAAACAACCCAAGTGCCCATCAACCAATGAATGGATTAATAAACTGTGATATATGATTATAAAAGGATGCTGGATATTATCAAAAGCTTTTTCTGCATCCATTGAGAGAATCATATGGTCTTTGTTTTGTAATTTGTTCATGTGATGTGTTATATTTATAACCAGCCTTAAGAGTCTGGGATAAAACCCACTTGGTCCTAGTGTATAATTTGTTTTATGTGTTGCTGGATTCTGTTTGCTAGGATCTTACTGAATTTTTTACATCAATATTCATTAGAGATATTGGTCTATAATTTTATTTTCTTGTTGGGTCTTTTCCTGGTTTGGGGATCAGGGTGATGTTTGCTTCATAGAATGTGTTGGGAAGTATTTCTTCTTTTTCTATGTTTTGGAAAAGGTTAAGTAATATGGATACTAATTCCTCTTTAAAGGTTTGGTAGAATTCTGATGTGAAGTCATCTGGTCCTAGGCTTTTCTTTTGAGGAATATTTTATATAGTTGATGCTATTTCAGAACTTGATATAGGCCTGTTCAACATTTCCACTTCTTCCTGACTAAGTCTAGGAAGGTGGCATGATTCCAAGTATGGGTCGATTTCCTTCAGATTTTCATATTTCTGAGAATAGAGTTTTTTTGTAATATTCATTAAGTATATTTTGAATTTGTGCAAAGTCTGTGGTTATTTCATCTCTGTCATTTTTGATTGATGAAATTAGAGATTTTACTCTTTTATTTTTGGTTAGTTTAGCCAAAGGTCTATCTATATTATTGACCTTTTCAAAAAACCAACTTTTTGATTAATTGATCAGTTATATAATTTTTTATTTTCAATTTCATTTAATTCTGCTCTAATTGTGGTTATTTCTCTTCTTCTGTTGGGTTTGGGATTGGAATGTTCTTCCTTTTCCAGTTGCTTGAGCTGTCCCATTAAGTGTTGTTTTCCTCTCTTTCTGTTCTCTGGAGGAAGGTTTGCAATGCTATAAATTTCCCTCTTAGGCCTGCCTTTGCAGTATCCCAGAGGTTCTGGTATTTCGTGTCTTCATTATCGTTTTGCTCCAAAAATTTGGTAATTTCTTTCTTAATCTCATCTGTGACCCAGCTACCGTTTAGCATAAGATTATTTAGTTTCCATGTCTTTGTGTGAGATTGCAGATTCCTGTTGGTACTGAGTTCAACTTTTATTCCATGATGGTCGGAGAAGATACAAGGAATAATTTCTATTATTTCAAATTTGCTGAGGTTAGACTTGTGACCTAAGATGTGATCAATTTTAGAGGATGTTCCGTGTGCTGATGAGAAGAATGTGTATTCAGTTTTGTTAGGATGAAATGTTCTGTAGATGTCTGTTAAATCAAATCATTCATGATCTATGTGTATATGACTTAATAAAAAAAAACCTGTGATATGTTTATGCTGTGGAATATCATCTAGACATAAACGAGGATGGAGATTTTATATCTTCTGTAACAACTTGGAAGGATGTGGAGAACATTCTCCTAAGTAAAGTATCATAAGAATGGAGAAACAAGCATCCCATGTACTCAATACTAAGTTGAAACTAGTAGATTAATAACTACAGGCCCACGTGAGAGAAAAATCTCAATTAAATTCTAGAAGGGGAGGGGAAGGAGGAGATTAAGTAAATTTCTATCCAATGGCACCATGTATGGGTATAGGTTACATTTCCTGGGTGAAGACACAAGGATAACTCAAACTTTACCTTACAAATGCAAACAATGTAACCTAGTCATATGCATCTGAACTTTAAAAACAAAATACATTATAAAAATAAATTTATTGTTGTTTGTTGCTTCAACAGATTACATACGCAAGTCTTATGGCCACTTTAAGATCTCTATAACAATAACCCTTTTGCAATATGTATTGGAAGTCTTTTTCCAATTTTGACATTTCTCTTTTACTGCTGTTTATACTATTTTTGAAGACATAGAAATTCTATTTTTTTAGAGAGAGTGGCCACATACATTAATCTTCTCCTTCAGATCCCTTCTATTGCTTTTAGCTTAGAATGTCTTTCATCATCTAAAAATCAGTTAAATATTTATTATATATTATTTTAGTTTCTAATGTAGGCAATTTTAACTTTTCACAATGCTGTGTCAAGTAAAATTTGTGTATATCATAACTGCCCAAAGCAAGAACTGCCTGTTTTTTTTTATAAATGAACTCTTTAATCCATTCATAATTTAATTTGAGAGATGATATGGGGGAAAGTTCTAATTTGATTTCATTGAAAAATTCACCCCTTCCCAAATAATTAACACTTCTTTACTCTTCTGTTAAGCTCATAGGTGTTCAAAACTATCCCTTCTAGTCCATGATATTATTTTTATTGTTTCATAGAGGTATTGCATAGTGGTGAAGTCTGGAATTTTAGCGTGACCATCACCAGAATAGTGTACATCTTACCCATTAAGAAATATCGCCCTCCATCCATCTCAGTCTCTAATAACTATTATTCCACACTTTATTCATGATATTATATTTTAATGGTTGCATAATACCACATTGTCTTAACCACCGTACTGTATTTGTCAAATACATTTTAATGACACTCTTTTTTTTTTTTTTTTTTTTAGAGACAGGGTCCTGCTCTGTTGCCCAGACTAGTGCACTATGGCATAATCATAGCTCCCTATAACCTTGAATTCCTCAGCTAAAGGGACCATCCCTCCTCTGCCTCCCAAGTAGCTGGGACCACCATGCCCAACTACCTTCTCTATTTTTTATAGACAGGGTCTTACTATGTTGCCTAGGTTGGTCTAGAACTTCAGGCTTCAAGCAATTGTCTAGTCTTAGCCTCCTAAAGTGGTGGGATTACAGGCATGAGCTACAGTGCCCAGCCAACATTCTTCTTGATATTCTTACTTCTGTTTTGGGGGAAGGGTGAAAAGGATAATGCCAGTTTTATCCACTGAAATTCAAAATCGCTTTTAAATCGAAAATTTTAAAGTATATGAAATATATGACATGATGTGGGACTAATTAACATCTTGACAATGGGCGATCTTTTTTATATTTTTTTACAGTTAATTTTGCAGATTTGATTTTAATTTCTTTCCAATATGCTATAGTAAAATTTGGAGTATACAAAAATGTTCAAAGAATGTCATAATGAGCACTTGTACAGAGTCTGCCTTTAACACTTCTAGCTTTATCACGTACCTTTCCATCTATCTTGATTTTTCGGATGCACTTTGAATTCAATTACAGCCGCGTCCCCCTAAATGTCGTTAACTAGAGTTCTGTATTTGTTTACAGTTTTTTTTTCTTTTGTGGTAAAAATGTATGCACAAAACAGGACACATATCTCAACTATACATTTCCTCGGTCTTGACAAATGGAGGCACCTATGTAACTAAACCTCTATCAGAGATACCAGCCATTCATTCTTCCAGAAAATTCTGTTATGGTCCTTTCTGCCCATGCCCATAGCTTCCCTCCAAAGCCAATCACTATCCTGACTTTTTTCCACCATGAATCGGTTTTGCCTGTTTTCTCCAGTATGAATGACATCCTGCTATAGACATTTCTGCATGAACCTTTTTGTGGACACATCTTTTCAGTGTTCTGGGGTAATGACCCGAGAGTGAACGTGCTGGGTCACAGTGGAGGTGTGTATTCAGATTGAGGAAAAATGGGCAGACTTTTGCCAAACTTCCCCAACAATGTTTGTTCAAGATTCTCAGCTACTCCACATGCTTGCCATTTGGGCTGTCTTTTTTTTTTTTTTTTACTGGTATTTTTTTTTTTTTTGGCCAGGGTTGGATTTGAACCCACCACCTCCAGCATATGGGGCTGGCGCCTTACCCTTTTGAGGCACAGGCACCGCCGGGGCCATTCAGTCTTTTTAATTTTAGATCTTCTGAAGGGTGTATAACAATACCCCATTGTGATTTGACATGAGCACTTCTATGCGTGTTCATGGCCAGATGGATCTCTGGTGAGACGCCATCCAGTTAATTGGCCCATTTTATTGGGTTTGTACCCTTTTATTATTGAATTGTGGTAGTTCTTTATACATCCCAGACCTCTGTCTGTTGCCAGATATCTAATCTACCCATATTTTTACCCACTTCGTGGACTACCTCCTTACTTTCCTAACAGTATTTGTTTATGAGCAGACATTTTCAAACTTTGGTGAAGTCTAATTGATCAGTTTTCCTTTCATGAGTTCTATCTAAGAAAACCTTGTCTATTCCTAAGTCAAAAAAGATATTCTGTGTCTTCCAATGAAAGCTTTGTGGTTTGTGTATGGTACAAAGTAAGGGCTGGAGTTTTCCGTCTCATATGAATGACAGGCTATTCCAGCAGCACTGGTTAAAAGACTTTCCTTTCTGCATTAAATTGTCTCTGTGCCACTATCAAAAGTTATTTGGCCAGGCCAGCTGCAGTGGCTCTTGCCTGTAATCCTAGCACTTTGGGAAGCCAAGGCAGGTGGATAGCTTGAACTCAAGTGTTTGAGACCAGCCTGAGCAAGAGGGAGACCCCATCTCTAAAAAATAGCCAGATGTCTTGGTGGGCACCTCTAGTCCCGGCTATATGGTACTCAGGAGACTGAGGCAAAAGGATCACTTGGACCCACCCTAGCAAGGGCAACAAAGTGAGACTCTGTCTCCAAAAAAAAACCTTATTTGGCCACTTGAGTCTATGTCTGAGCTTCCTGTTCTGTTTCAATTGATTTGTTGATCTTCACGCCGGCATCACATTTTGTTTATTCTTATAACTTTAAAATGAGTCCTGGAGTCAGTGTAAATTCTCCAACTTTGCTCTTCCTTTTCTGAGATTGCCTTTGATATTTTACTATTACCTGTGCTTCTGTTTCTATATAACTGGTAGAGTCATTTCTTCCATTTCTAAAAAAGTCTTTCTGGAATTTCTATGGGGATTATGTCGAATCTATTGGCCAGTTGGGAGAAGAGGAGTTAACACCTTAGCAACGTTCCATCTTCCTATCCATAAATGCCTCCAGACTGGGGTCTCCTTTATTTACTTTCAGCCATGTTTCATTGTATAAAGGTTTCACACATGTGCTGTTACATTGAATCCGCAGCATTTTTCATTTCTGATGCTCCACAGAGGGACTTTCAAATTTCACTTCCCACGTACCTGTTGCTAGCATCTAAATAATAAAGTTGACTTTTGTATCTTTACTTTAACTCTCCAGAGCTTTCTAGATTCACGTACTTATTAGTTGTAGCCACTGTTTGGTAGATTTCTTAGGATTCTCCACATTAAAAAAAAAAAAATCGTGACACCAGCAAACAAATACAGTTTTACCTCTTCCTTTCTTATCCATATCCATTTTTTTTCAATTTTTGTTATTCGCCTTTTTGCCATGGCGACAATCTCAGTACAAGGTTGAGGAGGAAGAGTGAGAGAAAGCATCCTTGTCTTGTTTCCAACCTTAGAAAGTTTGTTCAGTATTTCACCAGTTAGAATGAAGTTTCCTGGGGCTTTTTATTAAATAGCCTTTATCAGACTCAGAAGTTTCCCTTTTATGACTGGGTCTATTACTAGGTTGTTTTATCATGAATGAATGTTCATTTTTCTCAAGTATTTCTTCTCCTAGATACATTTTTCTGCTTAGTTCTGTTCGTGTGGTAAACTACACTATCGTATTTTTCAAATGTCCAGCCAATGGGGGCAGCGCCTGTGGCTCAAAGGAGTAGGGCACCGGCCCCATATGCAGGAGGTGGCGGGTTCAAACCCAGCCCTGGCCAAAAAAACTCCAAAAAAAAAATGTCGAGCCAACTTCACATTTCTGGGATAAACCTTTGGTCATAAACTATTATTCTTTTTATATATTACTGGGTTTGATTGACTATTTTTTTTAAGGATATTTCATCCTCTGTCCATCCAGCAGTTTTTCGGTCAGGAATTTCTTTTTTTTCTTCCGCAAAGAGGACAAAGTAGCTATCAGATTTGGGTGTTACGATTTCAGAAATAAGCATCTGAAAAACGAATTAGGAAGTATTTCTCCCTCCTCTGTGATCTAAAAGAGTTTGGGAAAGATCAGGGTATATTTCTCAATACACATATTGAGAGAATTCACCAGTTGAAATGTCAAGGCTTAGAATGTTCTTCAAGGGAAGTTTTCTGTCCAGCTTTTTCTTTGACCTCAAGAACAAGGAGAGTTTGGTATTTGTTGGTTCCAAGGAGGATAAATTAATTTATTAATTGACAAGGAGAATTGGTATTTGTTTATTCGTGTGTTGCGTAAGGGGTTTATTTTAAAATCTGTTGTTATTCATTTTGTTTCAGCTTTTTGTCTAATGCAGGGTCGAGCAGAAGCAATGCCTTTTGGGGTTGAGAGAGATATTGATACCTTGCAGAACTATGCACAAACAATGCAAATAATGCAATTTACAAATAACAGCACAAGTAATGCCCCTTTTATGAGCTAGAAATCTATACCAATCTTGTATTACAAAACCGTACGCATGCCAGACCTTTTCTAGTTCTGCTTTCCTGAGGTGGAATCTTCTCCTGTCCTCCTGCCTTATTCTCTGATATTCAAAACCAGCAGAATCCCCCAAAACCTGCTGTCTCCAGCAGACTCTGCTGCCAGCACTGCCCCTGTCTCCAACCTCATTACACAACTTTCCTTGTGGTGTCTGCTCTTCCCAGCATCACTGTCTTATAGCCCCCGACTTTCTGCCTTGTCACTTTATTTTAAAAAAAATAGAATCTCCAAAAACTATATTTCGAGGATGGTATGACTGGGCTGCCTTAAAAAGCAATCCCCACAGACTCGAGAGGTGGCCATCCAATTTTTTAATTGCTGCAGATGCTGAGTCTCTGAGCCAATGCAAAGAGGGGGAGAGGGAAGGAGCGTCTCTACTTTTACGATGGTGGGGCTGGGCTGTTTCTGCGTCTTCATTACAGAGGTTAATTAGGAATCAAGAGAGGCTGTGGCAGGGGCAGCGCAAGGCAGCCAGATGCCATTTTAGACTGGAAGTTGTCCAGCAGATTTCTTTGAAACCCTACAGTGCTTTGCTCAACAGGCACATTGCTGGCTGGCACCGAAGAAGTGGCTGGGACACAGCACACTTTCAAAATAGCGTAGTTCATTTTTCTCTGCCCTCTGCTCCTTCCACATAACATGCCCTCAACCGCATTCAGAAGCGAGGGATTCCCTTTAAGAATCAGAAAGAGTGGCCAGCAAAGGCTTAGGCTTCCCAAACCTCCCTTAACTCAGCTGCACTCCCGGATACTGCAAAGTTTTTATAAGATCCTGGAAACGCTCGGCCATTTGAATCCACTCACTTCCTTGGGGCTCATGTCTCTCAACCACCAGCAAATTGAAACTTGAGTGTCAGATGTCTGAAGGGAGAAGGGGCATTGATCCTTCACCGCTCTAGTTAATACCCAGCTGAGTTAGTGGAGGTGTGGGTTGAGAGGATAAGGGACAAACAGGCAAGGGAAAGTTCTGGGTCTGATGCTTACAGTCTAATAACAGGAGGAAAACGAGCGGCCAAAATGCCCAAAGAGTTTAGTCCTTTGCACAGCTAACCCAGCTAGTGGAGTTGCTAATGTCAAAGCAAAGACGTCATTTCCAGGACTGATATTCTCAAATTGACTTGCTGAATTTTTTTTTCAGATTAATATAATTGTATACACAATTAGGTTACATTGTTTGCATTTGTTGGGTAGAGTCCAAGTTGTATTGAACCCTTCATTCTGGAAATGTGCCGTGGACCCCCTACATTGGACCCGTTAGGTGAAAGCTTACCAAATCCCCTCTCTCCCCCCCCTTTCTTGAATTTAAATGTGTTTTTCTCTCAAGTGGGTGTGTGTAGTTATTATCCACGAGTTTCATGTTAATATTGAGTACATCAGATACTTGCTTTTTCATTCTTGCGATCCTTTACTTAGGAGAATGTTCTCCAAATCCTTCCAAGTCAATACAAAAGATGTAAAGTCTCCCTCTTTCTAAGTAGTTGACTTTTTTTAATTGTTTACAATGATCATGTATTATCAGAAGAAAACAATGACCTTTTTAACTGATATTCAGAAAGGAAGGGATTCTACACCTGTAATGTCTGACATGATGGCCCCTAGCTGCATGTGGCCATTAAGCCATTGAAATTTCATGATCAAATTTATATGTGTTATAAGGGTAAAATGCACACCAGACATGCATACGAAGACATAGTGTGAAAAGAGAATGTAAAATATTTTACTGATAGCATCTCGTAGCTGGCAAGTTAAAGCTCTCATATTTTAGATTTATTGGATTAAATAAAATACATTATTAAAATTAATTTTACCTCTTTTAAACTTTTTAGTGTAGTTACTAGAAAATTTAAAATTACATGTGTGTCTCATAGTACAATTGACAGCTCTGCCCTAGACAATTAGCACGTGGTCTGTCCACTTCAGTCCCATTAAAAGAACAGTAAACACTGCCCTCCACCCCTACTAGACTTGGTGTGTGAGAAACCAAATAGAAATGACTACGATCGAAGGAAGAAATTGTTTTGCCTTGTTTCTATCACCACAAATGAGAAGTTTCTTTTTTTTTGTTTTTAACTTTCAATGAACATTTGTTTCTAGGCTGAAGACAGCCCTCTAACTTAGAGCTAGTGGGGCTGCAGAGGCCAGGGGGGTACCAGATGTTGGCTAACACTCAACACCCCCATCCAAAACCTCAGGCTCTCAGGGAAAGAATGACAAAAATAAAACAATTTCAATAGAAAACAATAAAATGAGCCTTGATGAAAAGTATAAGCCAAAGGCTTCCTAGATCAGAGAAAGAAGTGGCAAAATCCAGGAGGGAGGAGGAACTTGATCAGACAAGGAGGGATGAGCCCAAGGTCACCAAGTAGCTCAGGAGGGAAAAGTGTTCCAGGCAGAGGGAACAGTATGTTCAAGGCATGGACTCAGAGGTGTGCACTTGATGTGTAAAAGCACCAGTGACTGCCAGCATGTCCACAGCATAGAGCAGAAACAGGGCCAGACTTCGAACATCCAGTGTAGGAGGTCTCATTTAAGGAAAAAAATAACAAAAGTATGAATCGTACAAAACAAAGTACAAAGCTGAGGTCTCCCCACCGCACACACACAAAGCCAGACATAAACGGATACTAGGTGATTCCATTTTTATGAAGTTCTAGAAAAATAAAAATCTATAGTGATTTTTTTTAAAAAAGTACATCAGTGCTGCCTGGGGCAGGCGTGTGCAGGGAGATTGCCTGTAAAGAGAAAGGAGGGGACAGTCTGGGTGACAGAACGCTCTTTGCTCAATGGCGGTGGCAGTTACCCAGGTGTACACATTTGTCAAAACTCACAATCCCTTTAGATGCATGCATTGTATTACATAAAAATTATACCTTCATAAAGATGATTTTTATTTTTTTTAATTTTTTTTTTTTTGGCTTTCAATTTCTGCTGGCTTTCACTTTATCTTACTTTGAAGTTTTTGGTTTTTTTTTACTTCTTCCTCCTGTAGTGATTCTCTTGCCCTCCGTGTAGCTGGGATCACAACATCCAGCTGTTTTTTTGTTTGTTTGTTTGTTGTAGAGACGGGGGTCTCACTCTGGCTCACTCTGCCTCATGCTGGTCTTCCGCTGGTCTCGAACTCACCTGAGCTCAGGTGATCCACCCTCCTCATCCTCCCACAGCACTGGGACAACAGGTGTGAGCCACCACACCTGGCATAAAGATGATTTTTAAAGAAATAAATTAGGGCATTGCCTGTGTCTCAAAGGAGTAGGGTGCCAGCCTCATATACCAGAGGTGGCTGTTTCAAACCCGGTCCCAGGCCAAAAAAAAAAAGAAAGAAAGAAAGAAAGAAATTAAAATGTAGGCACAAAAGGGAACATTTAGAATAAGAAAAGAAACCACAACTGATTCCACATTTTAAAAAGCTGATAAATACTAACAACATCACAACACCCAGAAAAATAGCCATATTGTGCATTAATTAACCTCCAGGATACTGTTTTCCCACTCATTTTGACTTCATCCTTTTTGTCCCATCACGTGTCAATCATATCACCATAAGGTCTATAAAATCAATAGTTGATCAAAACTCACCTTTTATGAAGATAATTTAGAAAAACCCACTCCACTTACTCTTTGTTAATATCCTGTATGTAGTTTAGGATTGTTGCAAAATTTGGCAGATCCTCTATCAAATTTTTTCATATTTTTGAGCTCTGGAAGTTGTAAGAACTTTCTGCAGACAAGCTTCTGTCTCTGTACGTCAAACTGGGCTGTCCCTCCCTGTTTGGGCACCTGAGGACATGTTTATGAGGTGACACAGCCTCTGGCCCCAAACCTCCGTGTCACGACATTCACACATCATATGTGAGCCAGGTGGAACCACTGTCCTTAGAAGTGATTTCTGCACCTATGACCAGCAAGTACTTAACTACACAAAGAAGCAACTACAAATCACAGCTACAGGCTACAGGGGGTCTCAAAAGTCACCCATAAAGTTGCCATGCACAGGGAAAATGGGGAATTGTGGCCAAACATGCATTTTACGTGCATGTACAAAATTTTACAAAATATTCTATATGTGTTCATCACCTCTTTGCAAAATTTCGTGATGACTATTTTGTAAATACACCTTAAAACCTCTGCAAGTTGACCCTGCAAGGCCTGTAACAGACGATCAATATTCCAGTCGTGGTCAACATAAGGAACTAGGCCTAGGCTACCTTGAGTACATGTGATGCATGTCGGGTCTATGAAAATCAGGTCAATTGAAGAAGGTGATCAATGTAGGGACATGGTAGACTATGGAGGGTCTTCTCTAAAGGTACCTTTAGCTACAATCTCCCATTTTCCCTATGCACAGTGATTTTATGGGCAACTTTTGGGGCATCCTGCATAAATTCAAACTAAGTGTATCCTCAACTCAACTCCTTGTTAAGTTGGGGCCACTCTGAGACAAGATGGAGGGATAGTACAAACACCAGTGGGAAAGAGAGAGTGACCTTAACCTGTCTCAATTAAAATGTTATATTAGTTCCACAAATTTTTATCTTTTTTTTTTTTTTGAGACAGAGTCTCACTATGTCACCCTTGGTTGAGTGCTGTAATGTCACAGCTCACAGCAACCTCAAACTCTTGGGCTTAAGTGATTCCCCTGCCTCAGTCTCCCAGGTAGCTGGGACTACAGGTGCCCACCACAACGCCCAGCTATGTTTTGTAGCAGTTGTCATTGTTGGTCAGCTGGCCCGGGCCAGGTTTGAACCACCAGCCTCGGTGAATGTGGCTGGCACTGCACCCACTGTGCTACGAGCACCGAGACTAGTTCCACAAATTTTGCAAAAACATATGCCATGGTAACACATTGCTGGGACTTATAGCAAGGACTCCAAGGCTGAAACTTCAGTAGCTGTGTAGTGGAGGTGCCTTGGGGAAAGGGGTGCCGTAAATAATTTGAGGAAAGTACTCAAGACCAGACTATGAAGAGTTTTCAAAATCAGGTGATGAAATGCAGCCTTTAACCTGCAGGCAGAGAGGAGCTCTGACAGCTTTTCCTGTTACAAAGGGAACAACATTTTGTGTTAGGGGGACAACTCTGGCAGTAAGGAAGGGGGTTGTTCATGTGTGTCATTTTATTTTCTCCCTTCCACTCACAGTATTTCTTACTCAGCCCTCATCTTTATATTTAACATGTCCTTACATTGAGAAAACTTAATACAATATATGAAAGACAATTTTGAAATGAAAGACCAAAAACCCGTCCCCCTACCCTGCCAACCAGTTCGGCCACGCTAACTTCAATCAAATAATTATTTAAGTCAGCAAAGCAGTTCTGAACACAGACCCGCAAAGAGAAATTCCTGGTATCAAAATTTGGCTTCCCCACTTCCCAACCCTGTGACCTTAGGCAAATTATTTAAGCTCCATGACCTCAGTTGCCTCATCTGTAAAATAGTAAACACAACAAACAGAAGCTAAGCCTGGAGTAATTGTAAGGATTGAAAAGAGTGCATTCTCTTCAAGCACACAGCACGGTTTCCGACTCAATCCATGGTGACTGTGGTTCTTACTTGCTCCCCATCCTGTCCCCAAGCAGATACATTGTATTGACTCCTCACCTCTGCAGGGGCCCTTATCATTATGTAGGTCATTAGCCAGAATAAATATTCAACTGGACGGTGCAAGCTGAATGCTTGTAGCCCATTTCCTGACAGGAGGACCCGGGGGCAGTTGCAAGGTGCATGGGAAGTGAATCACTCCAAAGGGACAGAGAGAGAGAGAAGCCAAGACAAACCAGCCTAGTCAGGACTCTTTGGGTTTTAGGAGACAACAGCCCATAGCAAATTTAAGAACAAAGAGACACTCTTGGCTCCCACTACCTGGGAGAAATGGGGGCTGCGCCTCCAGTGAATTGTCCAGTGTCTCAGCTTTCCTCTCTGCTTACTGCCCGTCTGTGCATTTCCTCATTTTCTCCTCCAGTTACCGTGAAGCAGAGGGAGGTGGGCGGGTCCCCCAAAACCCAGGCTTACATCATTCCTGTTGAGCAAGCCCAGAGGAAAGAGGGAGTGTCTGTGTATGTAGCACAACTGAGGAAAGAGCTCTCAGGGTCAAGTGGTCACAACTGCAGGCTTCTGTCCTTGGCAACCTCACCGGAACCCGGAGGAGAGGAGGACAGGGAGATACTCCCAAGAGGAGGGTGAGGGACACAAAACACACAGATGCCGCTTCACCAAGAAAGTCAAGGTCAAGGGGTCTCCGTCCAGCCACTTAAACCACTGTTTCTATTCCAAGGTTCATTTTCCATTCAGGCTTCTTGGAGGCCTTGGATGGTGGGAGTCTGTCACCCACATGGCCTCCACAGCAAGCTGCCACCTGCTTCCTCACAAGCTCAGAGCCCTGGGCTGCAGCTGTGGGCACCAACTCAGGCACTGGGCGTGTTCTTGGGCCAGGATGGTTGCTGAGTCAAAGGGCCGCGGGCCAAGGTCCAGGATGCTCCGTCCTGCTCCCTTCAGCTGGGCGGGCCTCAAAGATCTCCAGCTAGCGCAGGGCTGCTGCGCCACTAATTGGAGCCAGTGCTGGTGAAACCTTCAGGAGGCATTCAGGTGCTAAATGCCTCTCCTAGAGGTACATTAAAAAGCGCCTAGTAATTGAGCAACCCCAGGAGCAAGCACCTCTGGGGAATTTCCCAGCAGAAGCCTTGCCTGGCCAACTCCCCTGCCCTCCCCTCCTGTCACAGCCCAAAGAATCCTTCTATCCAGAAAGAATCCTTCTATCCAGACACACCTGGTCCTGCCTCCCCCTCCCCCAAACTTGCAGATTCTTAGGCAGTTTTCTTTACTTCTCTGAGCCCCAATTTCCTCACTCATAAAATAGGAATTATAAATTTTATCTCAAATACTAAAGGCTATAAGTCTGGGTGAGTTTTCTTGTTCTTAAGTTGCTTTAGGCGAGTATATTTTTCTTAAAAAATGAAAAGATGTCATATATTCATTTTGGTATCAAATCTCTCACCTATTCTTTAGTTAGTTGCAGTGTCTGCCCGTGGCCTGTGTCGAGCCCCCCGACATGTTTTAGCTCTATTTTATTGACTTTGGCTCTCATTTTACTGTTCTGTCCCTGTGCTCTAAACTTTGAGGGTTTAGTCTACGATTCTTTGCCCATCCTCTTAAGCTCCTTATAAGCATTCGAGACTATAAGTCGTCAATCTAAGGAAATTTAGGTTCCTTCTACAAGTTTTGAGATGAAGACTTTTCTGTATCACATACTTCGTAATTTCTAACTTGAACCCAGAGTTACTTAGAAATAGAGTTTTAAATTTCAAAAAAATACGTACTATTTTAAGCTATTGGACTCACCACTGTATTCCCAGCATTAACATGTACCAAGAATACTTGATACATAGTAAATGATCAGAAAATCTTGGAAAACAAGAAGAAAGAAGGGGAAAAAAAAAAGAGGGACAGATGGAGGAAGGGAGGGAAATCACTAGAGTGACCTGAATGGTTTGACCAAAAAGTTGGCAGGGACAGTTCTGCTGCTGGGACAAATATTAGGGTGCTTGGGGGGGCAGGCAGAGGAGAGGAGCACATACTCCAGCCCCAGTGCTCAAACTCAGGGGAATCTGGGGAATGCCTGTGTCTTAGACCCAGATGTCCTGCCCTCTCTGGCTCCTCCTTCATAGGTGCCAGCCTGGTGCCCACCCCCAGCTGAACAAGGCAGGAGCTGGCATCTCCCCACATTTCCCGGGGTGCCACACTCTGAGGCAGTAGGATGGAGAATAAAGAAACCTGAAAGACTGGAGCAGACTCTGGGAAGAC
This sequence comes from Galagoides demidoff, assembly GCA_963574575.1. Lineage (NCBI taxonomy): Eukaryota > Metazoa > Chordata > Mammalia > Primates > Galagidae > Galagoides > Galagoides demidoff. The sequence goes on from CAUYQV010081488.1 coordinate 52,431, forward strand.
ATCAACGGGCCGCAGAGGGCAATGCCCTCTTTCTGTGTCCCTTTTAACTGTTTTGGTCATACCTCAAGAAGACTCAACAGCCATGGAACCAACAGAGTCTCTTTAACTTCCAAATCCTGCCAATACAATGACAGTGGGAGCCAGTCCTCAGCCAGGCTGGTGGCGGGCAAGATGCCCTCCCCTGTAGGCCTCCCACCCACCCTGTCCCTGAACCAGTTGGCAGCCTGTCTCAGATCCCTTCAATGTTCTCTGACCTGCTGTGGGCTCTACATTCTCTTGTCCTCTGGCTTCCACAGTGGAGGGGAGAAGTCAGGATATGTCTCCCCCTTTCTCTCTGCTCCTAGTGACATCTCTGGCAACAATGACATTTCCTCCATGGAGCCCTCTCTCGCTGGGCATAGAACACTGTGGTCTTAGCATCGGCTAGCGGCCCAGACTCCTGACATCTGGTGAGAACACCTCCTCCCGTTGTTCCTCCAGCCCTAAGAGCAAACACATCTTCCTGCTCTTACTAAAATCTGAATTGCCTCCGTGTTTCTTCAGTCACTTGTGTGATGAATTCCCTGTATTCATTTCTTTCCATTTGAAAGACATAGAGCAACTCTCATTTTCTTGGTTAGAAATTAACTAATAGAAACCCATGTGGTAGATGAACCCTAAAGTATAGTTCAAAGAATTTAAGAGAGAAGGTATAAAAATACCAGTAAAGAGAACCAACCCAGAGCTCCCTCTGATACTTCCTAGCTGGGAGGTCTTCAGATCCCCAGTGTTCCTATTTGCCCATGCAAATGATGGTAACAGCCACAGCATGGAACTATAGTGAAGATGAACTCAGGGACTTTCTTTGGAAAGAAATATGGAGAATTCTCAAAGAACCCAAAATAGACCTTCCAGTTGATCCTACAATCCCAGTACTAGGCATCTACCCAGAAGGAAAAAAAAATCATTTTATCATAAAGACATTTGCATTAGATTGTTTATCACAGCTCAATTTACAGTCACCAAGATGTGGAAACAACCTAAATGCTCATCAACCCAGGAAAGGATTAACAAACTGTGGTATATGTATACCGAGGAATACTACTCAGCCATTAAAAAGGATGGTGACTTTACATCTTTGGTATTAACCTGGATGGAGTTGAAACACATTCTTCTCAGTAAAGTATCACAAAAGTGGAAAATCAAGTACCCAGTGTACTCAATACTGCTATGAGGCCAGTAGACAAACTAACACATACCCACACAAGAGAAAACCTCAATTCAATTCAACTTGGGGGAGGTGGGAGGAAAGAGGGAGAAAGGGGAGAAGGGAGGAGGGTGGGTGTGCACCTACCTAATGGGCACAATAGAAGGGTATATGGCACAGCTCCTGGGTGCAGGGCACAACTACAACTGGGGCTTTGCCTAACACATGTAAGTATTTGTATCCTCATATTAATCTGAAATTTGAAGATGAATTCAGCCAATATTTCTAGTGTGTCAACTAAGCAGAAAGCCTGGTTTATGGTCACATAGCTAAAAATTGGTAGAACTGAAATAAAAAATTCCTATTCACCATTTACTTTCCTGTGCCAAGTAGCCTAAATCAAGAGTTGGGTTCCCATGAAGGCCCTTCCTATCCCAACCTTATGGACTGGAGCCTTTGCTCGATTTTCCCCTAGAAGCTCTCTCCCTCCTCCCCACAGCCTCCTCTACAGGGAATTGACCTCCTTTCTTTCTCCCCTGGATTAGGGGCCCTCAAGTTTGCCATAAAGGACCAGAGATCCCAGGCCTGGCTACAGAAGTAGCCCAGACTCTCTGACCACCAGCACCCAGGAGGGCCAGCAGAGACCCCTACACATGGCCCAAGACATCTGTGCCCAACAGCCTCCTGAACCAGTCCAGACACATAATTAAGTGAGCTTTAAAAGCAGCCCTGAAAATCTGGGTTCACCAACCCCAGGGAGGAAGGTCTCCAATTCCCCTGTTAGGGTCAGCCTCATGGTTCTCCAATAAAAATATCATTTGTGAGTCCATTCACTCTTTGGGGGCATTCTGAATTCATAGTCGCAGGTGTGAATCAAACATGGGCCCCTGTCTGAAACATTCAGGAAAATGTGACAAGGAAATTTTTCCCAAATGGCCCGGCTGCCTGACATGATTCTTCCCTAGGTACAAAGAGGCTGCACCTGGTGACTTCTGTTTGCAAAAGACCAACTACCAAGAAACACAGGCACAGAAAGAACATGGAAGACGGAGGCAGAGAGAACAGGTTTGAGTTCTGGCCCCACCTCTCACCTGTGCTCTCTGAGCCTCAGGTTTTGCATCTATAAAATAGGGATAAGGCGGCGCCTGTGGCTCAAAGGGGTAGGGCGCCAGCCCCATATGCCAGAGGTAGCGGGTTCAAACCTAGCCCCAGCCAAAATCTGCAAAAGAAAAAAAAAACTTACCTGTAGGGCTGATGATCCAAACTGTATTTTGTAGCCCCTCACGGGAAGTCTGTTGGTCATCTGAATGTCCAATGCTTCTCTGTGACTGTCTAGAGAATGAGAAACTGAGGGAGGAATTAATGGATTATTTTATGAGAATGCCATTTCATTGTGCTGACTTGTTGCCAAGAATTAAACTATGTATCCATGATGTCTTCTGCATGAGGCCCCTGAGGGTCAGGAATTGGGGTGTGAGGATGCCCATGGGGGAGGGCATGAAGCCACCTGGGAGGACTTAAGCCTTGCTCTCCATTCAGGAGCTATGAACAAACTGGTGAATAAGTGGGCTCAGGGGTTCTATCTGAAGTGTGCAGCGGAATACCCTGGAAGTTTGTTAAAGCACAGATGACAGAGCCCCACCCCAGAGTTTTCAGATTAAGCAGATCTAGGGTGGAGCGTGAGAGTTCTCATTTCAAACATGTTCCTGTGAAATGCTGATGCTGTTGGTCCATGCTTTGAGAAGCACTGGGTTGGGTTAGGGCCCCGCCAGATGCTATAACAAACAAGCTCCCAAATACCAATCGCTTATCACAGTGAAAGCTGACTTCCTACTCAGAGAACTGTCCAGTGCAGGTGCTCCTGGATGGTAGGAGTGGGAGACTCTGTCCCACTCGGTCACTCAGAGCCCCAGGCTGGTGGAGCCTCTGCCATAGTCAACATGTGGCTTCCAAGATTACACTGAGTGTTTCATCCCTCCATAGGTGAGCAAATAAACTCAGAGAAGTTCCACCTTCTTCTCAAGCTCTTTGGCCAGAAAGTGACCCACATCACTTTCATTCACTTGTCATGAGCCCCACGTTATGCGAAAGGACCTGGGAAATTCAGTCCTTGCCTGGGTCCTCTCCACTGTAAGCCACTTCTTCCTTGGCATGCCAGGGGATCACAAATCTGTGCTGAGCCAGCTGCCACTACCAACATGACAAGTCCTTGCCGCATCTCCAGATACTGGGTCTGGCCACAGGAAAGTGGGTTAGCCCAGCCACAGCCCCGAGCCAGATTCCCGGAGCTGAAAAGCTACTGCCAGCAGAGAATTCTCTGGAAGGAAAGAGGGAAGGGGCATCAGAGTCTATGGAGAGATATATGCCTGGGCCCACCCACTTTAGAGCCCCTCCGAATGAGAGGAGTATAAGCACTTGGATGTCTCCACTCCCTGACCTGTCTGCTGCCAGTGTGGTGTGCACAGCAGAACCAAGGGTCTGAGTCAGAGGGAAGCGCCATCGCTTACCAGCTGCATGGCCTGGGGCCTCCCTGACCTGGTGGTTATTGCCAGCTGGTGGGGGGCAGCCGCAGAAGGCACTTCCTCCCCCTCCCTGCCAGGCCTTCTCCTCCAGCTTCCCGACCCCTGGCCAGGAGTATGTGCAGCGATGTGATAATGGACATCACCTTCTCCAGCAGGTCACTCTCCTCTTCAAGTTGGGCACTCAGAGGAGATGAGAGGCTGTCACCAATGCAATGCATCTTTGTGTGCTGCATCTGGGATTGTGGCCTATCCTCACTCCACAGCTGGAATCCTGGCATATCCTCCCTCTATAGCTCAGATTCCAGCGTATCCTTTCTCTGCAGCTTGGATTCCTGCGTATTCTCACACCCCAACTGCCTGCCTTGGTAACTGCAGGCCCAAATACAGAAGCAACAGCCTCCCATAGACTGTTGAACCCCCTCCCACAGCTGCATCTTACCAAAGCCTCCTAGAAAGCCCTTATTTTACATCCTTTTTAGCGTCTTTTCCTCCCTGGTTGAATCTTGGCTGACACAGGTGCTTTCCTTCCAGAATTCTCATTTAATTTTCTGAACAACTCCAGAAGAAAGGGCTTGTTGGTCCTTTGAGACATGAGCCAACTGAGAGAAACGAAGTCCCTCGTCCAAGATTCCATAGTTCGTGAGTGGTGTTGGGGGTGGGATGTGAATCCAGGCCCCTCAAACTCCAGTGCTGTCAACCCCTGCGGTATTTTGTGGACTCCTTGAGAAGAAAACTGGGCCCCCTAAAATAGCTCAACACCAGGTTCTCCCCTGTGTCTGTGCCAGGACCCTTCTCCCGCCCTAGGCTCATCCTCTTCTTCCAGGGAAAGACCTTCCTCACCCAGGCCACCCCTGTGGCAGGACGGTGACCACTGTCTTCCCTTCCCTGTTGCCCCTCCAGCTCTTACTGGAGGTTCCCAGTGGATTAATGACACGGCTGCTATCACAAATCAACAGAAGAAGGAGAAATGCTTTCTGGAGGGATTCTAACCCTAATTCGAAGCCCAGGAGAGAACCTCCTACCAAGCTGTTCTGCGTTTCTATAAAGACACATATCGACAGGAGACAGAGAGCAGAGGCCCGGCCAGGAGAGAGGCAAAGAGAAGCCGGCAGGAAAGAAGCAGAAAAGGAAACAAAGGTGGAGAAAATCACAGAGGAAAGACAAAGGGGAAACCAACCAAAACAGCAAGAGAAAAGTAACCTGGGTACAGAGAAGACCAAGGCTCAAAAAAAAGAGAGAAAGAGTTGGAGGCAGAGAAAAATGAAAACCGATGGGGGATGAGCAGGAGAAAAGGGTATGAAAGAAAGGGGGAAAGATCAAGGAATGAAAGAAGGGGGACGAGAATAGAGGAAGAGCTAGAGGGGGAGAGAGGGAGGAATGGAGAACAGGGTGGGAGGGGAGAGGTGTCGGTCAGGTATTGCCTACTTAACACTTTTCTTCCGGAGCCCAGGATTTTAGGGGAGGCCAGAGTGGAGCCCGAGACAGCCAGTGGGTAAGGGAAGTGCCTTGGGCACTGCCCCTGATATGCTGGACACTGACCACATTTGACATGCCACCAAAAGACAGACATTTGTCTCTGAGTCAACTCCTTTCTTCATAGACCACCTGCCCCACCTCTTGGGCTAAGGTTGCAGAGGTAATGACCGAAAGCCTGCTGGACTGGGGAGCTAGGAGCTGAGGAAGAGGCTGGCCCTAACGGGGAAGGGAAGATGGGAGGGAGACGATGACAGGCACAGCCACACTGAGCTGGGCCTTGAAAGTTTCTACTACCTGGACCGAGCCCACCAGCCCCCACCCTCAAAGCGTGTCTGAGGCTGGAGGAAACATGGGAAAGCCTGCCGGGCTAACACCGAGGCCACAAAGGCAACTCTCCCCCACCCAGATAACCTGTCTCCCCTCCCACCACCTTTCCCCTGAACGCCCGCCATCCGCCATCTTTCCCACTCCTCTGACAACTGGTCTGCGCATCTGTCAATACTTTCTCCTACCTGACATGTCCGTGTGTCCTCCATCCTTGGTTGATCTCCCTGCCCTGGTCCATCCAGCCGTCTACCCACCAAAGGTTCCGTGATTCAGTCAGTTCCTCATCCTCCCACCAGCTCTTTACCCCCTTCCTTCCACCCACCCTCCCTTAGTGACCACCTTTTCTTCCCTTTCACCAACTTCGTCCACCTCCACGAAACCTTCAGTCACTGCTATCTCCTCCACCCACATACCAGCTCCTTCATCCCCAGTGCGGCCCTGTGTTTCCCAGCTGCTTCCCCATCCGCCCTCCTCTCTGTCCCGGAACCATTCTCTGTTGGTCTTCCAAAGTCGTCCATGCATCTGCCGACCCCTCCACCCACCTGCCAATTTCTCCATGCGTTGGTCCGCCCTCCCCTTTCTCTCCACTCATAACCTACCAGCCTCAGTATCTTTCCCAAATCCTCCATCCAACTACCAAAAGCTCTCCTCCTCCGGACTCTTACCACCCACCCTATGGATCCCCGTACCCACGTGCTAATTCTCCTACTCAGTGGATAGCGTCTCCCTCTCTGTGTACACACAACTTAATGTCTAATCCACCAGTATGACCCCCTAGCCACTGTCCCATCCATGCACCTATTCAGTAACCCTTCCATTGATGTGTCAACCTCTTCCTACACTGCTGGCCCCTCCCTCCCACCATCCAGCAAGCCCTCAACACACCAGCCACCTCTTAATGCACCCACTGACTTCACCGAGGCCCCAACCCAGCCCTCAGGGACATACTGTAAAAAGAAAATGGGTTTGCAGAACTGCGGACCTGAGATGTAATCTTGGTTTGGAAGACACTGGTGGCTCAGTCCAGCATTCTACCACCTGGTCACAGTTTAGGGAGGGTCATGGTGACCAGTGAGGAAGCTGGACAGAGTGAAAAGGGAAGTGTCCTCTTGCCACTGTTAAGGCCGCTGGTGAAGTTAATTACAGCAAGCTCCTCAGCCTCCCAGCTAACTGGACAGCACAGACGGAGCCTCACCCCCCTGACTTCTGCCCTGGCCTGGTCTGGCCTGCCTACCCTGATGGGCACACCCAGGCCACAGTTTCCTCCTCGGCCTGCACCTCGGGTTTCTGAGCTAACTGCAAAGACCACAGCTGGGCGTATTTGCCAGGCTAGGGCTGTAGGTGGCCCTGGGCACCACAGAGACCTACCCAGTCTTATATAGTCCCTCTGTCTTCTTAAATACCAGCAAATCTCTTGGCTACTTATGGGCCGGTTCAGACCCAGGCCATGTAGATTGCAGATGGAAATTGCATCAAACCCTAGATTTAGATCCTAGAATCATCATGACCTAAATTCCTGTCCTTCTTATTGCACTTCCTGACTATCATTTAACCCCCCGATCCATAAGATCTTTGCTTGTAAAATGAAGAGTCAAAAATCTTACCTACTTCACAGCGTTGTGATTTAAAAACATGTACACACAGAGGAATAGGGCCTGACGCCCAGTAGGCTCCCATCAGGAGAGGCCTTCCCCCCACTCACTGGCCTTAGTAACTGCTGTCTGGTCTTTTCTGTACATCATGGAACACAGGACACTTTTCCAATCTCTATCTCTAGCCCAGCTGCCTGGGCTACAAAGCTAAGCCTTTCCCCCACATAGCCCCCTGTATCAGCATTCCCGCCAAAAAAAACCTGTATTTTCAGGGAATTCTAAGTCCCTGCAAGTGCACATTTTGCAGTGGGGAGAAACTTGGCCAAAGCCAAAAACAAATACCTTTCACGAATCTCACCCTTCCTCTTGGTATGATGCCAGCCCATTGCCAAAAATGTGAGCTGACAGGTGAGTGGGTGAGTTTCTGTGACTTGGGTTTCCAAAGTGGCATTCAGCCATGGATCCTTCTAATTGCTTTTGATATCTAGAAAAGCTAATTAAGGTAATAATACTTGGCACTTGTATAATAATAATAAAAATAATGACCCTTTATATATAAGGAGCGTCTTTCATCCAAGGATCACAAAGCCTTTACAAACATTAATTAATCCTCATAACTCACCTGTGAGGTGGGTGTAATTAGCCCCATTTTATGGATGGATGGATTGAGGCACAGATGGAGGAAGGGAAGTGGTGGTGATCACAGGCTACATCTACTGCCAAGACTGATGGCTCCAAAGATTCCAGAAGGCATACTCGGAGCTCTGAGGCTGCCTGGTAGGACCCTCCTGCCTCCAGGCTATCTCAGGAGCTCCCTCAAAAGCTAAAAGTCACTCTTGACCAGCCATGGAGAGAAGCAGAATGCCAGGACCATGTCTATCTGGGTGGCCTTGAGCTGGGCCCTTTCCCTCTCTGATCTTTTATTTCCTTCCCCATAAACCAAGAGGATGAGGCTCCATGAGGTCTCACCTCCCCAGCGTCCAGCCCCACAGCTCCCCATCCTGTTTCTGGCTTCACTGAAAGGTTTTCAGGGCCTTGAAGCCGCTGACAAAGACCCAGGTTCAGCCTTCAAGCAACCCCTGACCAGATGGGTTGCCAAATTGAGCAAATAAAAATACAGGATGCCTGGTTCAATTTGAATTCCAGAAAAACAATGTTTTTAGTGCATTTGGGAATATGCAGACACCAAAACATGACTCGTTATTCATCTGAAATTCTCATCTAACTGGGTGTTCTGTATTTTCATCCGAAACCCTGCTTATTAGCCTCCCCAAGCCAGGCATGGGCTGAATTTGCTCACATCCCTGATCTTAGGTCATCGCAATCCCCATCTTGTCACTGAAACTACACCTAGAGAAAGGAGGCAGCCTGCCCGGGTCACACGTTCTTCGTCTACCTGGGCCTCCCTGGAGCCTTCACTGACAACCTGCTGCCATTCCCCAGTGGCCAGGGAACAAAGTTCAAACTCCCCTATGGCAGCCCTTTTAGGCCCTGCAAATCTGGCCTCCCAAGCCTCTCTAGCTTTTCCTTGTCCCTCTGGCCCTGTCCTGATGGCCATGTGCACATCAGTATAATTAGCGGTCATCAGCACCTCCAGACCTCCAGGACGTTGCTTCTGCCTGGAAGCTGCTTCTCTTAGAAAGTGCCCCCACGTCTGCCAGATGCTACTCCATGTCACCTCCTCCAGGAAGCCCTCCCTCACCATCACTCCTGTGTTAACCTCTGGGCCAGAACAGTCCTTAGCATGCGTGTGTATGTTCTCTTTGCTCTGTCCTTGCAGCACACACAGGCTGTTTCTTGGCCCCACGCCTTGGCACACACTATTCTCTTTGCCTGGAATTCCAGCAAAATCATCCTCCAAAATTTACCAAGGTACCAATTCATTCATTCAGTCAACTAATACTCATTAAACACTTCTGTGTCAAACTTAACATCCCTGCCCTTGTGACATTAATAGTCTAGTGCAGGGGTCAGCAAATTTCGTTTTTTGTAAAGGTCCTGGCAGCAAGTATTTTAGGCCTTATGGGTCATCTGCTCTGTGTAACAACCAGCTTTGCCACTGTAGTGCAAAAGCAGCCACAGAAGGTATGTAAACAAAGGTTATGGCTGTGTTCCAATAAAACTTTATTTACAAAATTTGGTAGTGGGTCACATTTGGCCCTTAGGTGGGAGTCTGCCAACTCCTGATCTAGGGTTAGAAACAAACACTGAAAAATAATAAACTCTGTGAAAGTGAAGAGTTTCTGCTCAACTCCTCCTCCATGTGAGGTCTTGTATCACGGCCTCTTCCTCTGTGCTTTGCAGGTCCAGGCTTAGGCATTCACTTGTGTCATTCAAAGCAGGGACCACCTTCCTGAGGCCTCAAGAACCCACTATTAATGCTGTCCCTACTCCTACCTAAGGTGCCACCACACCCTGGGACCAGCTGTGGAGCGAACTCCCAGGAGGGCCTTGGGCTGCACCCAAGGTCCAATGTCCCAATCTTGCGGGAGGAATTGGCAGGAGGTCTGTCTAGTTGCCAGGCCTAAGACTTCTCCCAGAAGAGGGGAAGCTCTGCTCACTCCTACCCACTAAGATGTCACTCTCTTTTTTTTGAGACAGAGTCTCACTTTATCACCCTTGGTAGAGTGCTGTGGCATCATAGCTCACAGAAACCTCAAACTCTTGGGCTCAAACAATCCTCTTGCCTCCGCCTCCCAAGTAACTGGAACTACAGGTATCCCCCACAACACCCAGCTATTTTTTAGAGACAGTCTCACTCTTGATCAGGCTGGTCTCAAACTCCTGAGCTCAAGCAATCCACCCCTTTCGGCCTCCAGAGTGCTAGAATTATAGGCGTGAGCCACTGTATTCTTGTCACTCATTCCAATCGCCCACCTCTGATCAACAACCCAGGTTGAGCTGGATCGGGCATCTTATTTGATAGACAGAGCCTGTGCTCAGGTATTTGAATAAGAAGCGTCACATTCGTTGGCAAAGAGGAAACATAAAATCTTCTTTGGAGATCCCAGGGCTGTAAGAAGGTCTAGATGTCTCCAGCATCGTGTTTTTACCTCCTTCTTCAATGGTGTCATCTTGCTGGGCTCTGGGACTTTTGTCAGGACATGCATCCCTGCACACACATACACACACACACACACACATGCATTGAAATAGTGCCTCCTTGCATTCATACACACGTATTTAGAACACAGGCTCACATACACCTCAGGCAGACACATGTTTACGTATATGAGCACACACATAAGCACACACTTATTCCCACTTCATACATGTGCCGAGAGCACCCACATCCAGCCACATAAAGTCAGGCACAAACACATATTCACCTCGAGACACACAAACCCTGAAGTCTTGCCTCATACCTACAGGTGCATACACACACACTGCACATGCGTACATGCACACACGTACTATATACGTGTCTAAACACATGCCCACACTGCACGTATGTGAACATGCCTGCACTGTGCACACACACACACTGTGAAGCCCAGGCCCACTGAACATCCTGCGGGAGGAATGGCCATGGAGATCAACACACTGTGAAGCCCAGGCTCACTGAACATCCCACGGGAGGAATGGCCGTGGAGATCAACACACACTGTGAAGCCCAGGCCCACTGAACATCCTGCAGGAGGAATGGCCATGGAGATCAACACACTGTGAAGCCCAGGCCCACTGAACATCCCGCGGGAGGAATGGCCCTGGAGATCACATCTTTGGCATTTCTGGGCTACCAGCTCTATCTGGGTTCTTGCTGCCAGTCTCAGCTCTGGGGAGGGACACAGGAAGTTCCTGTTTGCCTGGCTGCCAAATCCCAGCCACCTCTGACCCCTAGAGAGACGGAAACTCCTCCGGCTTCCTGTGAGTCGGCTGAGTGTGGCATGCCCAGCACTCCTGGGTAGCATGTGGCATGAGAAGATAAAGCAGGACTTGAGGTCCAGCCCCACGCAGACCTGCTGCAGTCCAAGAGGCTTCCTTGGCCTCCGTGGGGGTCAGGGTCCTCACGGGAGGGCTTGAGCTGTGCCCAAGGTCGAATGTCCTCTTTATCAGAAAGACACTGACAACTTTCCCGCCCTGCTTCTAACACTTCTCATGGCCTTGGGAAGCTCACTGCCCTCCAGCAGCCAACACCCGCTGCTACTTTAACCCTTACCAAGCTCTCAGGCTCCCAACTCTGCTACCTTTTGGGGTGGGGGGTAAAAAGGGCAGGAATTAAGAAGCTGGAGAACCCCAACTCCTCAGCAGAATCTGAACCCCTCTGAGTGTCTTCACCTTCAACAATTTGTTCATTCATTCAGTCAGTCAGTCATTCAGAACATTCATGCCGTGGACTCAGGGGGGAACAGACAGCCGTAGGCCAGGCAGCTGGACACTCCTCTAAGTTCTCTGCCTTTATTGTCTCAGTTCATGCAGCCCCTTAAGGGAGGAACTGTGGGATCCCTATATTTACAGATAAGAAAACTAAGGCATGGAGATGTGAGTCACCCTGTAAGTGGCAGGGTGGGGATTCGATCTCAGAGACCATGCTGCACTTACTACCACCTCCCTCTCACTCCCGCCTCTCTGCACCTCACCCACCCACGTTGGCATCCAGCCACACTGCACCCCTTGGGTTTCCCCAAACACACAGTTCCTTGCCACACTCATCTCTCCAGCACGTTCCCTCCCATGCCTGTCCGTGGTCCCCATCTCCTTATAGGAGGTCTGCTTTATGATTTCTCCAAAACACACCTGTGATCTGAAGCTTTGAGTGCAGCATTTTATAGGCATTCTCTCACCCAACACCCACTGTCACCTTGTGAAGGTTCTAGTGTCCAGCCTTGGTTCACAGATGAGTAAACTGAGGCACACAGTGGGCAGCTCACCCACCCAAGGTCAGAAAGAGGCAGAGCTCCGAGTAGGCTCAAACTGTTTTGACTCATGGGACCCACCCACCTCCTCATCTCCTCTCCCACTGCATCCTGTTCAGTTTTGGCTTCTGCGACTAAAAGGAAAGTCTTAGGGAGAAGAGAATGGTATGGAATAGGGGGAGGAGAAAGAGGAGCACACCAGCAAGGCCAGGCTGCTGGCCATCGCGAATCCTGAATGGGAGCAGGCTGGGGAGCAGGATTGTAGCGCGACCTTCCAAACCTTTTGCCCTCATTTTATTATCAATACTTTGGAAACATGAAAAGTCATGCCAGGAGCCCCCGTCAACTCCCCACCCATTAGCATCGCCTACCTACGCTTGCTCGTCATCCCGCTGCTCCTCTCACCAGCCATCGATCCACTTACAACGGCAGACACTCGGCAGATTTTTCAAATCCGAAGAGATGGTCGAAGCTGAGTTCCTTTGGGAAAACCACTGTGGGTGACCAGGTTATGGGGGAATTTTTTCAATTTATTTTTTTAATTGACAAATACTAATTATACATATTCATGGGGTACATAGTGATGTTTCGATACATATAATGCATACTGATCAGATCAAGGAAATTAGCATATCCGTCATCTCAAAACATTTATCCTTTCTTTGTGTTGGGAACAGCGAATGTCCTCCTAGCTGCAGAATATATTATTGACTGTAGAATATACTATCACTAACGACGCTCGTCCCGCAGTGGTTATGGGGTCTTTGCTGGGGTCAAAGACCCTAAGCACAACTCACATGTGCATCACAGGTACACCCACAATACACATACACACACACTCCGGGGAGCAAGGACCCAAGGGGGAGGGAAGCCCCAGGATTTGGATGAAGGCCTGGGACAACTCAGTTGCTCAGCCAACCAGTTCCTTCCCACCCACCATCCCCACAGGAGAAGCCAGGCCCCCTGGGCCCCTAGAGGTCACCAGGAGCCCCTGGGGCTCAGGGCCAGGCTGGGGGTGGGGGGTGGGGAGTGTTTCCCTAATTGGCCTGCTTGTCGTTCACCCAGCAGAGGAAACAGCCGCTGGCTTCAGCCTCCAAATGACAGGAAACGCCATGGAGGGCTACTCGGGCAGTAATTACTACTTTGAGAAAAGAGGAAAAAAAGCTAAGGGGAACAGTTCCAACTCAAATAATCTGCTCATGGGGGGAAGGGCGGGTGTTCCAAGGAAAAGACATTTTGAAAAGCCTTCAATCAATCTGACAAGCAATTATCTGCTTAGCTGCTGGTACAAATCCCCCAGGAGGGCTGGTGTCCCTCCCAGGAAAACAGGAGCCCCATACTGACACTCTGGCCCCAGCCCCCTAGGAGCCGGAAGGGGAGCGTGATTCTGCCTGAGAAACCTCTGCTCTGGGGCAGCCGTGGTGGGAGGGAAGTGGCTGCCTGATCCCTCCCTTCCACCTTGCACACCCATGTGCACACACACAGACACACGAATGTACAGTCTGCCCACTGCAACCCACTCTGTCCCCAGTGTTGTTGAATAAGCCTGTCCTTCCTTCCCTGGACAACCATGAGCAGTCTCACATTTCAGTAATTCAGTCAACAAACATTTTTCTTGAAACTTCATTAGGATGCTGGCAATAAAGACCAGAGACACCCATGACCTTCGTAATGCAGCCAAAGAAGTCATTGTCATCTGCTCTGTGACTCCTGACTCAGTTAAGGGGAGCAACACCAAGGATTGGGAAGGGACTGGCTGGGAACGTGGGAAGCTGAGTTCAGAACTTGGTGTGATGAGACAGGCTTTGTGCCCCTGGAGGGCACCTGGAAGCCAGGCCCTGGGGGTCTCCTCTCTCCAAGGCCTGATCCAGCCCAAGCCTCCTCCTTTGGCCACCTCTCCTGGGTCCTGGGCCTAGCTGTCACTCAGAGAATCCTAGAACTGGGTGCAGGCCAGACTGGACAGAGAGACCAGGCTTGAACCCTGTCCTATGGAGGGTTCTGCCCCTGCCCTACACTTCTGAACAGAGCCAAGAAGGAATCCCCGGCAGCACAGTGTGGGGCCTGTCTGTCTGAGCTCCATGCCCACAGCCCTCCCCACCTCCCCACTCTGTGTGTTGTGTGTACAGGTTTCGTGTGTCTCTCACACACACAGCCCCTCTTTAGCACATTCTGACATCACACGCTCACGGACTGTACAGACATGGGGAAATGCTACCTGGTGACACTCCTGCACCCTGGTCTCACCTGAGCAGGCAGGGAGTCACCCTGCACATCCAGCACCTGAGGGATGTGTGCACAGACTCATGTGTACACACTTGCACACAAATGCAGCTTCACACTCACTTCACCCACACGAGAGTCTCACCTCATCCCACGCCCAGCCGGGATGGGATCACACACATTCTCCCCACACACACTCACAGAATCATCAGAGACACAAACGTTCAAAACCTGGTGCCACACCCTCCACCACACACACAACACACAGCAGATGGTCCTCGTCACAGACTCACACGCGCAGTCAGTCAGGTATCTGGAACACACAGGGCCCTTTAACTCTCCTGAACACACACCACACGCTCCGTCCACACACTGTCCAAGACCTTTCACCTCAGTTTCCACACATGGCCGGAGCACACAGTCAGCCAGGAGCCTTGGGCCCGACCCCAAGGGCTCCCACACACACATATACCAACACCACCACATTACACACTACACATAGCACATTACACTATACACACACATATACCACACTACGCACCACCACAATACACCACAAACACATCACGCCACACACCGCCACTTCACACATTATACTGCACATACATATAAGATACCAACACATCCCACATAAACTACACCATTCACAAACCACCATACCTGCAACCATACCCCAGCACACCACATGTACACAGACGTGTACACACACCCCTCACCACCACACACTCCACACACACACTTACTAGGAAGAGAAGACGCAGGAAGAAACCCCTCCAGCCTGGCGAAGGCCCTGAAAGGGAGGTGGGTCACCACCAAAGTGCCCTGCCCAGGGTGGGCAGGGAAGGGGCAGCTGGGGGAGCTGCTCAGAGACCTGGTCAGCACCAAGGAAGGAAGAGGCAAGTGAGGACAGAAATGGGAAATGGACTCTCAGAGCCAGAGGCTGAGTGAAGAGAGCACACAGAGGCAGTGCGAGGAGGGGAGCCTGGCCAGCAGGGAGCCCGAGCCAACATGGCAGAGACCTCAGTGGATGGGGGGTTGCCAGTCTGGAGCACAGTGACAGCTCCCCCCATGCAGGCTCTCCATCAACCTGGAGGCACACATGGAGACTGCTCCCAGTCAGAGCACACTACAGGTGGGGCTAGATTCTCAGACCAGTGCAGAGACTGGTCCAGAGTCGCAAGTTTTTAACAGAAGAATCAGAGCTTAAACCCATGTCCTGCTAACTCTGACGTCCATTCTGTGAACCACTCTGAGATATCAACAGCCTGATGAGCTACTCCGTGGAAAGTGCTTATCACAGAGCAAGTGCTGGATAGATGGAGGTTATTTTCATCTCTATCACTGTCCACCCTGGAATCCAAAGGTGTTGTAGGCAAAGCCAAGTGTGCTCGTGGGAAAGCCAGATAAGAAACACGTGAAAATCAGTACTCTGAGTTTTTTGCACTTGGGCCTTAGGTGCAGATCAACACCCAAGCTCCATGTCCAGCCAGGTCAACCCTACACACAGCTTAGGGCAGAAGGACTAATTCCAGGTGTGTCTTCAATCTTCAATGGTTGGAATCTGCTGACCAGCTGCTCGGGCCCTGCACAGAGCTGGGTGGAGTGGCCGACCCTGGCTTTGGCAGGCCCTGTCTGACATTGCAGCCCTGGGGCAAGAGTCTGTGGTCTGGGAGGACATTGAGCCCCCTTCACCCAGATACAGGGGCCCCTTCAGCACCCCAAACACTCACAACGGCAGCTCCTATGCTCCAAGACTCATGGGAGCACATCATCTCCCAAGACCATCACAAGGAAAGGACAGGAGCACGTGGGTGCGTGTGTGTGTGTGTGTGTGTGTGTGTGTGCGTGCACGCGTGTGTGTGTGTGTGTGCGTGTACACAGTAAAATGATCCTTATCACCTGGCACGGGAGGGAAGAGGCTGTTTGCTCTCCCAGGACATTGCATTTTGCCCTCACTCTTTGGCAAGACATTTCTGTTGCACTACCAGGCAGGCACATTGCTCACTGTGTTCCCAAGAGCACACACCCTCATGTTTCATGACGAGAGCAGCTCAGGTACACCATTAGCCCAAATTGAAGCCAACCAACCCCCGTCTCCTGACTGCACTGCACAAAAGCAGAAACGCCCCCACTTGCAAAAGAGCTGGGGCAGACATCGACCGTCTGTCCATCCGTCTAGCTATCCATTTCATCACCGTTGCTTGATGCCTACATGTGCCCAACCCTGCGTCCAGCACTGGAGATGCAGGGACAAACAAGTCGCTGTTCGTTCTCTTCCAGATGCAATGTCCTGAGGTGGAGACGGGAGGGGTGGTGCCTTCAGGAGGGGTAGTAGTAGTAGGGTGGGAGCTTTGGGAACACGTGAAACTGGGGTCAAACTCCAGCTCTGTCCCTTCCTAGCAATGTAACCTTGGCAAGTTACCTGTTCTCTGCAAGCCTTCATCTTCTTCCCATGGAATGAGGATGATGAAGGTAGCCACTTCCTTCTTGCTGTTCAGGAGATGACACGGGACACTGCTTGCAAAGTGCTGAGCTCCAGACCTGGCAGATTCAGACTCTCCGTGTCACCTGGTGTCATTATTGCCTTCTGTGAGGTGGATGTAACAACACATTGCCTTTACAATGAGGTTGTGCCAAATAGGATAATGCATGATGAAAGTGCTTTATAAATGGCAGAGTGTTTATCTTATTACTCACTCATTCAGCAAACGTCCCTTGACAGTCTGCGAAGTGCCAAGGCTGGGGCCAGGATTGACGTTATCGGACACAAGGAAGACACAGATGTGGCTGCGGGGTCTGGAGTCTGGAAAGGAGGATCAGCCTGTACGTAGTCCAATCACAGGCCTGGTAAGATAAGAAGAGCAGTGAGAGCTCCCACAGAGGGGATCACAAGCTAAGCGGAGAAGCCAAGCAAGGCTTCCTGGAGGAAGGGGAATCAGCCTCAGTGCTGCACAGGTGAATGAGCATGGAGCCTTTGCCTGTTAATTCTGACCCCAGAGGGGTGGACACGGGCGGGTTTTGCATGTTACCTTTTCAGGGTACTGAGAAGTGTTGTAGGAACTCCAAAGACAGAAATCTGAGAAGCCTGGAGGCAGGTGGACTCAAGGTCAGCTGGAGGACCAGAGGAGGAAAGGCCTCGTGCCCCACTCTGAACTCTCTCCATTTCTGTCCTCTCATGAACCCCCATGAACTCCACTCCCTGTGAAATTCTTCAAATCAGTCCTTTTTTTGCTCGTGATGGAAACCAGACTCCAGTGACCCACCCTGAACCACACCCCCTCAGCCCTAAAGGTCTCCTTTTGCCTCCCTAAGTCCCCAAACCACTTACCTGTCACTAGAACCCAATGGGGGGGAGCCTTTGGCTGACATCCACCCCCAGGAAGCCACATTAGCAACTTCATTCATCAGGGACAGGTCTGAGCTTCTATTGTCTGCTATAATCATTTGTTTATTTCAGCTTTGGCGGCAGCCCCAGATTATTACAATTATTACTGTCTGGCATGGGAGACAATATACTTGCCTTTCATGAGCGGTAGGAATGACATTCTTGAATTTTTCAGCAAAAGGTTCGCCCTATTCATTACCACCCAAAATACCAGATAATGGTGCAACTTTGGGGGGGGCAGAGCACAAATACAAGAGGGTCCTTATCTAACAAAAGCAATCAATGGCACCTGGTTCTGTATACCCTCAATGAAGCCCCAACAATAAAAAAAGAGAGAGAATGCAAATCCATTGATACATATAATATATATACCTTTTTGAATCTACAAATAATCACGTTAGTTTATTTTTTATTTTTATTTTAAAAGAATAAGGAATAACAGTTTACCTAGTAACAAACAAAATAAACAATAATACCTAATGCTGGTGAGGTTGCCCTGAAATTGCTAAACAAACAAACTTTGCTGGAGGCAAAGCAAATTAGAACAGACACGGAAAGTAAATTGGAAAATATGTATCACAAACCACAAAAATGTTCTTACCCTGAGATCCACTGATTCTGCTTTGGGGAATTTATCCTAAAGGAAATGAGACAAATAAAGAGAAATGCTCTGTGGGAAAAAGAAAAGTACTCACTGAAACATCATTGAGAATAAGGGGAGATTGAAAGTCAAATCCAACAATACTCAGCATCAATTTGATGAAATAGTAGGTCACCATTAACAGGATCATCCACAAGACTAGTGCACCGGGCAAAGGCACGAAGGCACATTTACACTGGGTTCACCTTTCAAGTTCATTACCAAGTATGTACGAACTATGTCTTAACATAAAAGTCACTGCTCTTGAAATGCTAGGCTGGTAGCCTTATGGGCAACAGTTTTGCCCTCGTTTTCTGAACTTCCAGTTGGGTTTTATATTGGTTTTATGGTTTTCTTTTAACTGGAGCTAACAAATGATCATGCTTCACACAAGAACTACAAACGGCACCTAATTAGAAAGAGTAGCTTTCACAAGACCCTCAGTCTGTCTGGCCCTCATTTCCGTCTTCCTTAAGATCATCTACCCCATAAATGTAGTGTGGGAAGTAGACAGACCTGGAAAGTCTTTTTAAGTCTTTAAGAAAGAATGGGTTTGTTAAAATAATGGCTAATGGTTGTCAAGCACTTAATGCCTATCCATAAAGTCTGATCCTCACAATGACCCTGCAAAATGGATAATATCCCCATTTTACAGATAAGGAAACTGAGACTTGGAGGCAATAGTGTGACAATAGAAACTTGCCCAGAATAGCATAGGTGGTAAGGTGTGGAGCTGGTATTCTAATCCAGGACCCTCCAGCTCCACACTTTTTGTTTTGCTGTTAGTGTGTTTCCCAATCCATGTGGATTATTTTTCTTAAATGTATATATATTTAAAGACATTGGTTCATTAAGAGAAGTTTGAAGTCACGGCTTAAAGGGGCTTCAAGGAGCCCATCCAGTCTGCTGGGGAGGCTCTTGAGCCCTGGAAGGGAGCAGAGGACTCCAGAACTCGGGTTGTCTGGCTTTGCTGGCAGGGGACTGGCATAGCCGGTGGCTGCAGAGCGACTGGGTTCAAGCACTCCAAAAGAAAGCGTCCACTTTACCAAGAAGGTACCTCAATAACCGCAGAAACAGGCCCCAAAGAAGAAAAGAGGGCTGGGGGAGCCCCTGATTGGCTCCCGGTGATGTCATGCCACAGCCCCAAATGCCTGTAAAAGGGCCTGCTCCAGGCGGCTTTATGGGGGCCTGGGTGTCTGCACACTCCCTCCCTGGCAGCCAGGCCAGCATGACGGCTCCTGTCCGCCGCACCCCCTCCCTGCCCCCTGCACGTCCCCAGCATCCTTGCCCTCACCTCTCCCAGCCTGTAATTATTGCAGTGCCCAGCTTTACAGGCTCCAAAGAGGAGGCATGGAGCAGTAAGAAGGAGTTCCTTGAAAGGAACCCAAGAGTCTTCCCAGCAGGGCATCTTCTTCCCACCCACCCCTCCAGGGACTTAAAGAATAGGCTCAGGCAACCCCCTGGGGCCTGGCTTCTGCAGGCACCCTCCCAGCTCCCTGGTCATTCTAACTGGCTCCATTGGTTTGCACTTCCCTGACCAACAGCCCTTAGGTTGCTTCCCAAGGCTCTTAGGATAAAATACAAATTGCTCCCGGTGGCCTCCAAGTCTCTGCATGATCCAGGGTCTGCCTCAAAACTCACAATTCCCCACCTACTCCATGGACCAGCCATAATGACCACACACACACACCATTCTCTCTCTCTCTGTTGCGCACACATGCGCGCGCCCACACACACACACCCACACATACCCTACCACTACCACCACCAACCTCTCTTGCCTCTGAGATTCCTTGCATGCTAGTCCCTCGGATGTAACACTTGTCCCTCCTTTTTCTCAGCTCACTCCACACCCCCATTAGTTGAATAACCCCCAGTCGTGCTTGAAGTGTCAGTCTAGATTTCTCTTCCTCTATAGATCTCTTCTGGACCCCTTCCCCCTCTGGGCTAGGTGCCCCCTCTTCTAGGCTCGCAGAGCCCCCTGCTTTGCCCCATGTCTTCATCACTTGGATTTGTCCAGAAGCAGATTCTACAATGAATATTCAACTGCAGGTGGTTTATGTGGGAAGTGATTCCAGCATCCACCAGCAGGGAAGGGAGAAGAGAGAGAGGAGAAGGACGCAGCCAGTAAAGGGCGTGCGTCAGGCAAGTTCCTACTGCGGCAACCACAGGTTCACTCCGCTGGCATCTCTAGGACTCAGTGTGGGGCACACACTTCTGCATTATCTCAGCCTGGAGATGGGAGCCAATCCATCCACCAGCCCCATCAGTCTGCTTGGGAGCTATCCATGATGAATGTGTATTTTCTGATTGGCCATAAGCATAGACACAATGGGTTTGGGCAGGAAGAGAAGGTGTCCCAGCAGGGATTGAGGAGTCAGGTGGTGAGCACAGCCAGCGCTGAGATCCAAACGGATATTAGTAAGGCCCCACATTCACTCTACCCCATCACAGCCCCCACCATCCCCCACTAAGGTTTCCTATCCCTTCTGTCGCTTCAACAAAGCAATAAGCTTCATGCAGGCAGGCATCTCTTCTGTTTTATTTATTGCTGTATTCTCGAGGCCTAGCACAGTACTTCACAATCTGGTGAATGAATCAAAATTATGCTCTGCTTGGAATGGAAGTGTCCTCTCTTTTTTAGCTAGCAAACCCAAAGATCCAAGAGGCAGACTGTGAGAAGAAACTTGGATCACCCTCTATTATTGTAAATATTGACCAAGATTCCAAGGGTCACCCTGCCTCTGGAAGATCCATAGGCAAGGACAAAAGTAAGCAAAGCCAGAGGGCTGGATTCAAACCCCAGCTTTCCTGATTGCTGTGTGTCCTTGGCCATGTTGCTCAACCTCTCCGTGCTTCAGTTTCCTCCAGCTATTGTAACCCCATTAGGTATGCATCACTAATAGCATTATTACAAAGTTTAAAATGAAACAAAGTACTGTGAATGTAACATATGTGATCATCAATAAAATAATCCCTACCTCCCAAGCAAAAAAGAAGCTGCCTAGATCCAAAAAAGAAAAAGATTTTTACAGAGAAGCCAACAGAACCCTAACGTTCAACCTTGAGGATCACTTGATACAAGCACCTACCTGATGCCGCGTCCCGCCAGTCATACCCATCACAGCCCACCTACTACACAACAGGCCTGCCTTCGGTAGCATGTTTAACCCACTGCTGTGTGAGTGCCTCCAGTGTCAGGAAACTCACTACATCACAAAGGAATCAGGTCAGTTCTCAGGCAGCTCTAAATGGTTAAACTGAGGGATATGATTCATGGTGACAGTGGAGCTTTCTTTGTCCCCCACAACAGCCCTTCAGAGGTATAAGGGAGTGGTCCTGCCCCATCAGCTCTCTCTCTCCAGTATCAGGAGAGCGATTCCCCACAGAATGTGGCTTTGAAGTCCTATGTCTTCAAGATCTCTTTCCCTCCCCTGGAAGGACTCCAATGTTTCTGAATAAAACGAGAAGCAGCCCTGGGGGTGATCTGGCCGGCAAAGAACACGGTGTGTCTCACTCCCCTGCTTGGGACACCTGCTTCTATTCTTGCAGTCAAGGGTTGCGTTAGCATTTTGGCAGCTGGAACACCCTGCGTGGCCCAGGGCAAACCACTTGGCTTCTCTGAGTCTCCGTGTCCTACTATAAAGTGGAGACAATACAGGTGCCTATGTCATAAAGCTACTGGGGCAATTCAGTGGAATTATACATGAACAGCACTTATCACTATACCAAATAAGTGTTAGGCAGTATTGGGAGCCAGCTACCAGCTACAATTAGGCCCTAGTCACATGAGTTCTTACTAAACTGGGTTTTCCCCACCTTTGGTCTTTCCCAACCAAGCCGGTAAGCTGTCAGACTTTAACTGAATCAATGTCAAACATGTTGACTAAGGTGAGAATGAAGAAGACCCTTGGGTACACGCTGGAGACCTTCCACCAATAACCCAGTGGGTCTATTCATTACCATCCTGAGAGAATGTTCTACACCCAGCAGCTGCCTCCCTGCATCTCACACATCCTGTCGATGTGGTTGTCCGAGCCCTGATGACTCTGTCGTGTCCATCTCTTTATCTGCAGACTCTTGCTGAGTGACTGGCCCAGGAACATACATCGAATTTCCCCTGTCCATGGATGGCCCACAGTCACTCTGTGCGGTCTCTACTTTCACTCTCGCTTGACATAAAAGAACATTAATCGTCACAAAGATGGCCGTTATTGAGTACTCACTGGCTCAATGAATCCTCACTGTGGTCTCCGCCTCATGGAGTGTTCCTGCCTCCACTATTCAGAAAGGGAAACTGAGACTCGGCAGAGTTAAATGACTTACCTGATACCCTCCAGATACTCAGCGATAGAACCAGGATTTAAACCCAGGCTTACGAAGCTACAAGCCTCCTTCCTCTTACCTTTGCCAAGACTAAAGCTTGAGTAGGGAGCATGTGGGCACGCAGCTAGCTTACTGTCTCCTCACGGGCATAAACCATCTATGGCAGTTTTAAAACATAGCCATAAATCCTCTGACATTACTCCCAGAGAGATGTGGGATCTCTGGTCCTTCCCTGTGAAACATAGCAACTTGTGACTGTTTGCACCAGCACAATACACAAGGATCACCGTGTGACTTGCTAGATTGTGTCATAACATGCCACACCACTTACACTCTATTTAATGGAGCAGCTGCACTAACAGTCATGAGCCACCTTAAGAAATTCCACTGCCCTACTAACCTGAGACCGCAAGGCTGAAGGCCATTTGGAGGTGCTCCAGCTGACGGTCTCAGGGGAGCCCAGTCTTTGGCCAGCGGAGCCCATGCACCAGACACGGGGGTGAAAAAGCCATCTAGGAAGTGGATTCCCCCAGGTCTACCCATTGGAATCATCCCATCTGAGAACCCATATGTCACGGAGCAGAGAAGAGCTATCCCAACTGTACCCTCTCCTAATTCCTGACCCACTTAGCCTATGAGACTTCTGCAAGGGCCCAGCAAGTTGTAGGCTGATGTGCTCTACAGCAAGAGAAAATTAGAAAAGCATCTGATAACCCCGCTCCTCGATACTCAATGTTGTGAACTTGTCTATGAAACACACACACAATTTCCAAAGTCAGAAGCTCCACCTGGCTGAGTAGGAGGCCGGGCTTAGGAGGGACCTGAGCTGTAGCACCCTGAAGATTTTTGGCATCCCATCTGTTCCTCCTCGGTGGTTATTGCATTGCCACATTGTACCAGGCCCTGTGCTAGGGACAGCAAAACCGTGATTTAAACAAAAAAATAGAAACAGGCTTTGCCCACAGAAGCTCATGGCCTAGTGGGGAAGACAGAGAGCAGACAAGTAATTTAAGTTACACATGGAGATGCACAGCCTTTGGGTCATCTAACCATGTCTGGCAAATGAAAAGGGACAGACCTAGGAAGGTGAGCATCTGAGGGATGGACCACGAGGTGCACCTGACTTGGAAGAGGTAGGCACGGAGAACGTCAGACAGAGAGGGTGGCCTGAGGGGAGGCCAGGTTGAGAGCGGGCATGGGGCACTCAAGGGCACAACAGACAGCAGGGACAGCCAGGGCAAAGACACTGAGGCAGCGTGGTGACAGGGGTGGTGCAGGGGTCAAATGCCTGGGTTATCCCAGCCAGTGTTCTCACCCAGCTCCGAGTCCCAAAGTGCTGGACACCACCCCTGCTACTCAGAGCCCCCTGCCATCTCTCCCACCTCTCCGACTCCTCCTTCTCTGTTTCTTTGACCACCCCCATCTTCCCCCAGTCCTTGCTAAAGTGTGAGCCTTCCCTCCTGCAAACGCTGGTATTTTTCAGTTGCCAGTGCCCTCTTCTGATAACCCAAACAGGTTGGGTCAAACATATGAAATGGCAATATTTAATCATGTTGGAGCTTAAAAATAAAAAACAACTTCAATGGTTCAGCTTTTCATTTTAAACCATCTTCCTTTCAGATGTCTTCTGCTAAGTCCCAACCAGCGAAACAAGTCTTGACACTCATTATTTTCTGAGGTTGGTTGTTTTTAAAGAGCTTTCCAAATAGGAAATTATGTAATAATTTTTAATAAAATTATATAATGCGTACACTTTGAATTGCACCAAGCCCCTCCAGCTACACCTCCCTAACCCTGTCACCCTACCTCCCAGAATAAGACTCGGCTCGGTTTTGGCTCCTCCTTCTTCACACTGTTCCGTGTAACCATAACCGGGAAGGTCCCTAAAAGCATCAAAAGTCCTACAGGGAACTGAGGACAATAGTAGGTTGGAGAGGTGGAATCTCAAAACAAAATGAGTTCGGGGAGAATTCCAGGGATTACTGCGGATGGTCCGTGGCTGGTACCCGGGAAATGTGCGCAGAATCTAAATCTACCCCAAACCCAAGAATTTGGTAGAATGATAAAGGGGCAGAAAAGCCTCTGAGACGTGCTTCTCCCATCAGCCAGCCAGACCCTGCTGCAAACAGGGGAACCAGGGTCTGGGACAGAGCACGGTGTGCCCCAGCTCTTGCCTTGAAGTTGAAGTGAGAGCCAGAACCCAGGTGTCCAGCTGCTCTGTCTGCCCCTTCACCTCTGCACAATGGGGGCGAGAGTCCTGTGTGACCAGGCCTGAAGCCAAACGCTGCTCACATGCACTGCTGTTTGCTCAAGGGAGCGGGCCTGTGGCTGTCCGGTCACATGTCAGGCAGTGAAGTGTGAATGACCAGACAGAGGAACGGGAGTGGGGGGAGGGCAGGGGGTAATTCTTTAATCTGCCCTGCGTCACTGTCCCCAGAGATTCTGAGAAACTGGGTAAAAGTGCACCATCTCTGGGGCTACCCGGGGTTAGGGATTTGGCACACTCTTCCCCGGGACAGCCAGGCACTCTCTTAGCCCTGCGATTCCTGGTTTTTGTCCCTAGATGGTAGGGACTCTTGCTCGTCTGCAGCATTGGCCCACTCAGAGGTGAACGATGGTTCTGGGTGCTGGAAGAGCCTATGTGGCAGGCCAGGCTCTCTCTGATGCATGTGTGTGTTCATGCATGTGCACACGTGTGCCAGACAGAGCCACAGAGAGATAGGCACCAAGAGCAGCCCAGCCATCCGCACTACCAGACAATATTTACTACCACTTCCTTGGTGCCCAAAGGAAAAGAAAGGAAATAGCGACCCTCCCCTGACCCCGAGGAGGGACTCAGAGTCTGCAGAAGAAGCTAAGGACTGGGCAGAATCTACCAGGTACCAAGTGCCTCCCTGCACCTTTTAATTTAATTTGCCCAACCAGCCTCTCGGGAAGGGAATATTACCACGTGGCAGCCAAGCAGACTAAGGCACAGGCAGACGACTGGGCATGCCTGTGGGAATTTGCATGAGAAGCAGATGCCGTCTGCCTTTGCTCACCATTTAATCCCCAGTGGCTGGCACGTAAGAGGCAGATGCCCAGTAGATCTCTGCTGAATGAGCAAGTGAATGCCTGGACCGAGTGGCAGAAGCAAGACTGGAACCCAGCTCCACCTGCTCCAAAGGTCAGGGTGCATGCTGATTTGCAGACACTGTAAAAAGTTCACTAAGTTCAACACAAAGCAGTGTGGCACCGAGACTACAGTGCCAGACAGACACTGGGAGGGAGGGGACAAGGGTGGCCCATGAAGCAGAGAACATTTGATTAAGGTTTTGAAGGTTAGGGAGAAGTTTTCTGGGCTGGCCATTCATTCCCTCCAAGTACCCATTGTATGCCTGGCACTGTTCCAAGAGCTTGGGGAACAGTCTCAGTGAAGGAGGGAAGACCTCTGGCCTCAAGGGATCTACATTCAAGAGGACCAGGGCAGAGGACATTCTAGGCAGACGGAATAGCACGAGGAGGAGAAAAAAGGTGTGTCTTGCTTAGGAAGAACATGACATTTATCAAGTAGAATGGGTTTGAAGGTGAGTTGGGAAGAAGCCATACGAAATGGGCTGGCAAAGAGGGTTCTGAACACCTGAGAACAGAAAAGAATAAAGGGAGGGTTTCAGATTTGGGGAAGAGAAGAGTCAAGTTCAAAGTCACTGGCCTAGTGTTCTTGGCTGCATTAATGATTATTTTTTAATACCCATTTTTTGTGTTTTTCTCCTATTTTAAGCCATAGATAGAACCATGGAAAATCTAGGTCTCCAGAAACAATTTCTTAGTGCCATTAGGAGAAAAAATATATATTATTTTTGCCCATTATTCATCTTTTTATATCAGATATTGATTTTGGTATTGAAAAAATGTTTATCTCCGCATTTAAAGCCTGAATCTTCACGTCAGGTATCCAGGCTTCAGCGTGGATGGTTAAGTTGCTGATAAAATATGTGACATGTTTTAATTTCTTTAAGTCAATCAATCAATCATCTGTGATGCCTTTGGCAGGAAAAAGACAGAAAACAAGCTTTTATTTTATTAGGAAGCTGAGGTTGTCAACATTTCCAAATGAGAGGTTGCCTGACCCATGTTGCTGCAGATTGTTGGAGAAAAAGTTGAAGTAGATAACTCCAAGGCTGAGTTTGGATGTCGTTCTGCAGAGGAGAGGTGAGTGGCAGGCCTTATTCCCAGATAGGACCCACTGAGGCATGGGGACATGGGTGGAACAGAGGTTGGGGGCAGCTCCTTCTGCAGTGAGCAAAAAGTGAGGAGATGACAGCCGAGCTCTGCTGGGGCCAGGGGGGCTGCCTGGACGGGTCAGGAAGAGGATTCCAAGGACCAGTGGCAAGTAAGAAGTGAAGTAAAGAAACAAAAAGGGGAGAAGGCAGGGAATGTTAAGGTCTCTGTAAGCCAGGGGTGGGGAGTACGTTGATGGGGACACAGACAGGAGCAGGTGGGCAGCCAGGTCTGCAGAGACTGAGGAGCTGGCAGAGGCCAAGTAGAAAGTGCACTCAGCCCAGAGCCTAACCCACAGCAGGAGCTCAGTGAGTATATACTAAGTGAATGGTCTTGACCAGCAGGCCAACTGCCTTTTTATATAGTGTTGGTACACTGGATCCTTTTCATGTGCTCAGAGGCACCCTTGCTAAAGACCTCTCATTCATTCATTATCTCATTTTACAGATAGGAAGATAGGAAACTAAGGCTCAGAGAGGTTAAGTGGCTTAGCCAGGACCACACAGCAGTTAAGTAGTAGAATCAGGTCTTGAACTCAGTTCCATGTGAGTCCAGCACCTACAGTCTTGATCTCTTGGGATCTTATCCTGCAGGAGAAGAAAGCATAAAGACCAGGCCACATATGAATTTTGTGGACCCCTTTCTCCATAAAAATACTAAAAACTCTCATCTATGGCTATTTATATAAAGACGAATATAATGCAGAATGGTTTATATTCATTTTTTTTCTCCTAAATTTAAAGAAATTAAAACATTTCCATGGACCCCTAAAAGTATCCTGGGCTGTGATGATAGGCAAGGTATCTGCTGAGTCTGCCGATGAGGCTGACCCTGGCCCAACACGCTTGAGGGTACGATCTCTATACCTGAGAAAGCAATTGGTCCCCTTTCAAACTAATTAGAACAGCTCTTTGAGGGTGAAACCCTTGGGGTCTGCCCAGTGGGTTAGGGAGATGCCCATGGCATGTGCCAGGGGCCCTGCAGGAGGTCACCCCAAGCTATGGCACCTCTGGAGACACTCCCACCTCTTCATCTGGACAGGCAGAGAGAGGAGAGGCCCAGATGCTGTGAGACAGACCAGCCCAGGTTCCTGCACACAAACCAAGACCAGGAAAGTCCAGCCTGTCTCAAGCACCAGCCCTGCTCTGCCCTGGAAATGGACAGAGCCATGGAACGCCCCCCCCCCCAAGCTTACGTCTGCTTCCTGGGAGGAACTGGGCCGCCATGGGTGACCTTTGGCATCTCCGCATGACGGGAGTTGCAGAGCCCACAGGCCCAAGCTCACTCTACTTCAGCTGCCTGAGGCCTCAGTATCTCTGATGTGCAACCAAAGCCACCCTTTCTGGGGCTTCCTGACAACCCCGCAAACCCACCTGTTGTTACATTTCTGAAAGAAACATGGATAATGGTAACCCTTACCACCTGCAAGGCTCTGCCCTGAACTCTGCACCTATTCAAGGTTCAAACCAACTCCACAAAGGAGGAGCTATTATTCCTATTAGGGACCAATGTGAGGTCAGGAAACTTGCTCAAGTTCATGCAGCAGTTCAGTGCCTGTGCCTGGATTAGAACTTCACCTGTCTGCTTCCAAAGCCTGAACCAGGCAACCCTGCCTCTTGGACCTCTGCGGCTCCCCAGATTAAATTATTCAACACTTCCTACTGCCTCTTAGATAAAGCCTCAACTCCCTAGTCGGGCTTTCCAGGCCTGTCCTAGCCTGACCTTGACCAACCCTGGAAGAACCTTACACATACACACTGCTCCCACGGCGCAGATGCTCCCCTGTGGGCCATGGGGAACCACCACCTTCTTGTACCACAGACACAGTCTTTCACAAATGCAGTTCCCTCAGCCTCGAATCCACTTCATGATGGAGAAAGTTTCTAGGGGATGGGGCACAGGGCTTTGAGTCAGCCTGGCCAGGGTCTGAATCCCATCACTGCCCCGGGTCCAAATGCACGGCTTCGGACAAGCTGAGTGCTCCTCTCTGTGAACACTGATTTCCCCAACCATACAACTGGGAACTCACTGAGAAGGGACGTGGGCCGTGACAGGCACTCATTGGGCATTCAGTGGATATTCTCAGCTGACCCCATCATGGTCACCATCAGCCCCACCAAGGTCACCTCCATCCCACCTGTCCACCCTTTATCTCTAGTGTCACCTCCCCTGAGATGCCTCTTGTGAGGCAAAGCAGTGAGCCTCAGAGGGCCAGCACAGAGCCAGCCACATGTTTTGGGGGGGAGGAGAGAGAGGGAGGAAGGAGAAAGCCTTGAATGGGTCAGAGGAGGGCTGATGGGGTTGATGAGTGAGATTGGACAATGGAGAATAATAGCAGAAAACAGTAATTAGGCCCAGAATGGCAGGACGCAGGGAGAAGGGTTGCCCAGGGAGTTGTCAAAGTAGACGGGCCCATCATTTCTCAGGATCCCCATGGAGTAGACGCCATGTTCCACTTGCCCCCCTCCCTCCAAGGTGCCTCAGACTCAATTAGAGCCCCAAAAGCCCTTGCTGGACTGAGTGGGGAACTTCAAGAAGCAGAGTCATTGTTGACCCCCACTTTGCTTGCTGCCTGGACTTAGGGGGTTTCTCAACACAGTTTTCTCTCTTCCCTCTAGGCCAGGCCTTGTGCAGAGCCAAGGAATCAGATGGGGTGGGGTTGGGGGTGGGGGTGTCTGCTGGCTAAGCCAGCAGGAGCAAAGGCAAGTCCCCCATCCCCCAACCCTCCAACCCAGCACCAGTCCTGTCCCCTTGCCTCCTCTCACCTCTCCCAACCCCTCCTCCCCATCCCCCACCCCTCTCTCCTCCTCCTTTAGGGTCTCCATCCCTTCCAGAGAACCCGAGTAATAACAGCCTCCAAACCAGTCCAACAGGTCCCAGCAGATTGACTGGCCCAGCCCTGCCACAGAGGCAGGTAAGGAGGTGGGGCAGTGACTCCCCAGCTGCAGGCTGCCTGAAAGCACCAATTATCTCAGCAGTCCCCTGGCCTGCCCCGCTGGGGGTGGTGTGGGTGGAGGGGGGCTGGGGGACGTGAAGGATATCCTGCACACAGCAACCAGATCTCAGACCCTGCCGCTGGGCTCTAGGTCCAGCGACAGGCCAACCCAGGGGGGCCCTCTTCCGTGAGCTCACCATTCTGAGAACTTCTGCCAAGCCTGACACACTGGCTCACGGGGTTTAATTACTCACTGAACAAATCATCTAGTTGAGATGAGCGAAGTTTGACCAAAGAACATGTAAAATTTCAGGGGAAAAAATGAGCAATTTTTTTCTTTATGGGTACATCATTGTTTGAAGCTTGGCCATAACCCAGTCAGAGAAAATCCCTCCCAAAGCCAGGGCTTCCCCAACTCGGTGCCCTGCACCTGGTCTTTTGTCTCCCCCCTTAACCAGTGTCAGGGACTGCTAGAGATAGGGAAGGGAAGGGAGACCAGGGGAAACAGGGTGAAGTGTGAGTGCTATGACTGTGAATGTAAAGGAATGTGTGTGTCTGTGTAAGTAAATAAATGTGACCCAAATGGCTTAGATTCAAATCCTAGCTCTTAGCTGTGTGACCCTGGGCAAGTTACTTAACCTCTCTGTGTCTTAGTTTCCCCATCTGTAAAATGGGTTCTAGGGGGTGGTGGTGTGTGAATTTGTGAGGAGCAGAGCAGACATCAGTGTGCAACAGAGTGTGTCCCAGCCCCAGGCCCAGAACCTCCCATCCAAGTTCACTTGGCAGGACAAAGCCAGCACCCACAGACATGCTCCCCGCACCATGATTCTGGGTGCCTGGCCGGAGTGAGCTGCTCTGAGCAGGATACATCTTTGGAGTCTCCTGTTTTACATGTCCTCATCCACAGGATGTCCACTGTTGCTGGATTATCAAGGGCAATGTTTCCAACTACAAATCCTTGGAAGGCTGAGCAGCTATTAAAAAAGACCGAGGTCAGGCTTTGTCCAAAGCACATTGTTAAGCAAAAGAAAAAAAAATAATTTTTACAACCTATACAGCCAGGTAGGTTAGACCCATTTTTATTTATTTTATTTTATTAGTATCATTTTTTGGAGACAGAATCGCACTCATGTTGCCCTGGGTAGAGTGCTGTGGCGTCACAGCTCACAACAACCTCAGACTCTTGGGCTTAAGCAATCCACTTGCCTCAGCCTCCCCAAGTAGCTGGGACTATAGGTGCCCACCACAGCACTCGAGTATTTTTTTAGAGACGTTGTCTCACTCTTGCTCAGGCTGGTCTTGAACTCCTGAGCTCAGGCAATCCACAGACCTCAGCCTCCCAGAGTACTAGGATTACAGGTGTGAGCCACCAGCCCAGCTAGATCCAATTTTAAAAAAAAGAAAGGAGGCTCTGCGCCTGTGGCTCAAGCAGCTAAGACTCCAGCCACATACACCTGAGCTAGTGGGTTTGAATCCAGCCCAGGCCCGCCAAACAACAATGACGGCTGCAACCAAAAAATAGCCGGGCATTGTGGCAGGTGCCTGTACTCCCAGCTACTTGGGAAGTGGAGGCAGGAGAATCGCTTGAACCTAGGAGTTGGAGGTTGCTGTGAGCTGTGATGCCACAGCGCTCTACCCAGGGTGACAGCTTGAGACTCTGTCTCAAAAATAAATAAAAAAGAAAAAAGAAAGGAAATCATCCATCTTGCTAAGTTTCAGAACACAAATGCTTTCAAAACACAACCAAGTTAAAACATTCAGATCCCAGTTTTCAACTCAGGAAAGTTGGTTGGTCTTCGGGCTCTGAAGTCTTTGAAAGGAGAGTGAAAGGGTGTGTGGTGTGTAGTACGTACACGTACGGGGAGTGACGTTAGGTAGGATGGGGGGGCATGTGTGCATGTGGTGTGTGCCTGTGGGACGTGTGCATGTTTGTATCCAAACTCATGATGGTGCGGGAGAGGGAGGAAAGTGCCTCGGGGCCTCCGACGCCTTTGGTCTTTCTGTTTACATTGTGCCTTTCCTTAATTTTTTAAAACAAGACTACACAAGTAGCCTGAAAGTCTGTGTGTGTTTTTAAGCTTAAAAATTATTATTTCTCCAAATCTGAAAAATAAAGACAGAGAAGGAACTACGTAACCAAATGTCTGTGTACAAATGGCACCCCAGGAAAGTTGGCCATGCTTCTTGCAAAGTCTCGACAGCCCTGGTTGCTGCTGACCCGAGCCCTGCTCAAGGCTGGTTGGAAATTCAGACTCCCTCTGGCCCCCAGGACATGGAAGCCAACAGTCAGCAGCGTCTATGGCCAAAACACGGGATGTTTTCTGGAGTCCCCCCCACGTGCATGGAGCACGCGCCCACAGAGTTCTGTGGACAAACCCTTCCTGATGCACCGCTGGTCTAGGCCATGATAAATGTGGCTTCAGTGGCTGACTCTGCCTCTTACCTACTGGCTGACCTACAATGCACCATTTTTGCTGGCTAATCTTTGATCTCTCCATCTGCAAAATGAAGTGAGGTAAAAGACATGGTGCCTGATACAGGGCAGGTGCCCACGGAGGCCGGTGGGCTCTCCCCAGTCCCTGGGCTCCCTCCAAATTGGGGTAAGTCATAGGAAACCCACTGGCCTCCTGCAGAGAGCAGAGTCCACTGACCTCATCAGGCCAACTTCACTCTGCTCCGTGCAGGGCCAGCCTCTGTCCTCTGACCACTTGGACCTGACTAGTCCCAGGATCTGTGCCATGTGATCCAGTAGCCCCGAGGTTCAGAGAGTCCTCACTGCCTATCTGGGAGGGAAGCAGGATCTTCCCACTGAGCAGAGGAGAAAACCAAAGTTCAGCGAGATTGACTTTTGTTCATGCATCTGCTTTAGTTCGTCCATTCATTTGGAATTTGAATGAGATGATCAGGAGCGGCCTGCCCTGGGTGAGAAGGGCTGCAGTACAACAGACCTCCCATGTCTGAGGCATCACGTAATCAGGACCAGCCGCAGGGACCCACAACCTGTGCAGGCACACGGACGCCTGCAGTTAGAAGGGACAGTGCCTGGTTTAATGCTTTGCTGTTACCACCTGGAACTTCTCAATAATTTTTAAACAAAAATTTTATTTTCTTTTCATGTTGTACTGACCCCAGCAAATTAATGTGACTGGTGGAGTTTAAGAGTTAAGAGGGTCCACGAATGGATCAACAAACTGTGGTATATGTACACCATGGAATACTATGCAGCCATAAAGAAAGATGGAGACTTTACATCCTTCATGTTCACATGGATGGAACTGGAAAATGTTCTTCTTAGCAAAGTATCACAAGAATGGAGGAAAAAGTATCCAATGTACACAGCCCTATTATGAAACTAATTTATACCTTTTATATGAAAGCTATAACCTAATTATAGCCTAAGAATACGGGGAGGGGGGAAGGAGAGGGGAGGGGGAATGGGTAGAGGGAGGGGGATTGGAGGGATCACTTCTGAGATTTATCTTATAAGGGTACAAGTGAATCTTTCTAAGAGTAGAATGTGAACATTTTAAAACAATAACTAAGAAAATGACATGAAGGCTATGTTAACCAGTTTGATGGAAGTGTTTCAGATTGTGTGTGAAAACCCCACATTGTACCCCAGAAGTGCATTAATGTACACTGTTACCATTCAATAAAAAAAAAAAAGAGTTAAGAGTGTCAGGAAAAAAATAAACAGTTTCTAGCAGGTGGATATCTGGGGAAAGGGATCTGAGCAAACCGTGGGGAAGAGGAGGGTAATGATGAGGTGGGTGGAGGGGCTTGGTGGCCCCATCTGGAGCCTTAGGTCTGGCCATCCTGAGGGCTGGACCCTGAAGGATGAGCAGAAATTGGCAAAGAAATGAAAAGATGAGGTGAAACTTTAGTTTTTTTAGTTATAAAATGGAGAGAGTAATCCTGACCCCACAGGACCAACATTACAAAGTTTCATTTCACTTTTGCACACATTCCATCCATCCATCCATCCATTCTTTCAAGCAATATATTTGGAGCACCTGTTCTATAGCGAGTGGTGGGCAGGCGTCACATACACTCCTCTCTATGTCTATGACACGTGTGTTCTAGCTGCCTAACACAGACAATTATTTATCTATTTCAGGGGTTCATGTTGGGAAGAAGAGGTACGGGGTGCTAAGGAGACAGGGACTGGACTGGACTTGGGGAGCAGAGTTCTCAGCGCTGCCCAGGGCCGGGCACAGAGGAGGTGCTGGGAGAATTCTGGCCGGCAGAGTGTGGCTCTGCAAAGCATTCAACTGTGGACACAGGCTGAGTGGTCAGCTGTGGGCCCTGCTGATTTCAGGAGGCACTATGCCAGCAGCCGCCTGGCTGTGCCCACGTCCCAGGACAGGGGCTGGACCTTGGGTGGAGCTGACAGGAGAGGGCAAAAGAGCAATAAAAAGTTTAATTAAAGGGAGGCAGCTTTGGGAGGGAGGGAGGGAAGCAGGCGAGCCTTACTGACTAGCTGCTGTGGGCCTGAAACTTCCATCACCTCTGCTGATCACCTTCCCAGCCCTCTAAGGCCACTGCCTCCATGTCACAGTAGAGGAAACTCAGCCTCAGACAGGCTAAGCAAACTTTCAAGGTCACCCATGAATTTGGGAACAGAATCCAGTCTCTTGACTCCCAGAGTAAACTCTGCTGCCTCCGCTCAGCTCTTTTTCAGACCCAAACTCTGCCCAGGTGTTTGGGATTTCTCTCCAGCTCCAGAACCAGCAGCGCTTGTGTCTCTCCCAGGCAGTGGGTTTGATTCTTCCCAAGGGTCTGAAAGTTGATCTTTCCTCCCTCTGTCCACTGACCACTAGGAGGCCCAGCATCAACTCCTGGACCATCTCAACACAGACTTTATATCACAATGTCATTTCTGGGAAACACTGCTCACCTACCTTGGCTTTCTTTTGTTCTGTTTGAAATTTTTCTCGGTTTTTCTAAAAATAAGTTTTAGTATGGTTTGGCCCACTCTGTTACGCAGCTTCGTTAAGCCAGCTAAACCCTCTTAAGCATCCTCTCCGCCGCGTCTGCCTTACTCTTCCCTCCCTGCAGAGAGCCTTTCTCTGGCTCCTCATACACAAGGACCAGGTGAGGACACCCTACTCTCTATTCCTCCCTTTACCCATTCAAGGTCCCACCATACTCTGACCAGCACCCCAGAATCAAAACCCATTTCCCAGGAAAGAAAAGGCTATTGGCCCAGCCAGGTCCATGGAACTGGGTCACACGGGAGAAACCTGCTGGCAGCAGGGTTCCATCACTGCAGCGTCACGCCTAAACTCCCCCTCCTGGCATTGGAGACCCCTTAGGACCATTGTACAGCCTCCTCCCTTGAGGCCCCTGTTTCCAGCTCCATCTTTCTTAGCTGATGACCACCCCAAAGGTTGTCTCCTCTCTGAAGCTTGCTCCACCCACCCCAACAGTTCCCACCCTCCTCTTGGTCCCCCTTCTGTGCCATTTGTCCTCCTTCCTGATTCTGCACCAGGAAGTTCCATAAGGCTCAGATGTCCCCCACCAGACTCCAGGAAGACAGAGACTTTGGAGGATAGAGCAAGTACCACATGCATTGGGGTGTTCAGGCTCTTAACAGGGGACTTGGCAAACCTCTCAGTCTCTGGGAGCACCACTCACAGCCACCTGGAGCTGTGACAACCAAGGGGCTGCACAGGAATCAGTGAGCTCGGGCATGTAGACGTCTGAGCACAGAGTGGGGCTGAGTGCTTGTTGAATTAATGCACAGATTCAAGCCTGGAGCTCGGTATGTTCTCATCACCTCACCTGCACAGTCCACGCTCCTCTGCTGGGACTTTGACCCTTTACTCCCCAGAGTCACCAACAGACCCTAGGCTCAGAGAAACCCAGACTTGTCCCTGTTTTCAGGAGAGACGATCTGTGCCCTTTTTTCCCTTTAAGATTCTGACTATCTGCTGTCGCCTGAAATGCCCCCGGGACAAGAGATGGTGCCAGTGGGGAAGTGAGAGGGGGCCTGTGTTTGCTGCTGAGCACCTGCCAGGTGACAGACACTGACCTCACCACCGCTCTCTGTGCATTTTCTTATTCACCCCTCATTTCTCATCTACTGCCTGCCCAGATGACTATCAGGCCACTCATACTACAAATGCTGAAAGTGAAGCTCAGAAAGATTGCCCCACCCCAGGCCACCCAAGTGGTGGAGCTAGGGTTTCAGGGCAGAACTGTCAGTCTACAGAAGCTTGGGTTTTGCCAATGGGCAGGGGTGAGAACCCCACTCCCAGTAAGAACCCCCTGCCTGAGTCTGAGGAATGTGGGTCCCTGCTCTCCTCAGGGCTGCATGGGAGACCTTTAACACAGAGGCCAGATTGGACAACAGTGAGCTCTTCAGGGTCCAGGAGGCTGGGCCAGCCAAGCCCTTGTACCCCTCCTGGCAGGGGACCGAGCCAAGTGTCACTGCCAGGAGGCAGACCTGGGTGAAGGGATAGCTCCTCACTCATCACCCAGAGCGCCTTGAGAGGGACAGGCTACAGCTGATAGCACTTTGTGAACAGAAAGCCCAAGGCAGTGGGGTGGGACTGGAACCCAGGCCATATGCTATCCTGGGTGATGCCTGGAGACCTCACTGGCCCCTCCTCTAAGCTCTGAGCATGGGCCAAGGGCCTTAGAGTTCTCCTGATGGGCAGATTTTCCTCTAGAGGAGTAAGTGGGTGCCAACAATGCTGGCAAGGTCATGACTATGGCAGTGAAGACGATGGTGATTAGGCTGGGGGTGGTGGCGATGCTGGCGATCCTGATGGCACGAACAGCACAGAACTAGGGTACCAAGTATCTACCAGACACTCTTCTGAGCACCTTAAGACACAACAACCCTGTGAGACAGCTACAGCTGTTACCCCCATTTTGCAAATGAAGAGATAAAGACATGGGTGGTTAAGTAACTGGTCCAAGATCACACAGACAGAGCGTGTCAGAGCCAGCACTCGGTGTCAGAGCCTGCACTCCTATGCACAATACCTGTCTTATATTTATAATACCAAGAAAAAAGCGCCACTATCGATGGAGGGCTTGCTGAGCACTTACTGGCATTATCTCACTGAATCCTCCCAGTAGCTCTCACATCGGACAGCATTACAGTTCCGTCCAGGGGATATAAAATTTGAAACCCTGAGAGGCGACAAAGTCTGTGCGAGGTCATAGGGCAAGTTAATGCAGAGGTGGCAGTCAACCCCACACAGCCTGACTCCACTTAACCACTGAGGTACACTGCTTTTCTGTGATTGTGTGTGCACTGCACACACCCTCTACCGTGAACCTACACACACACGTACCAGGACATGCCCCACACAGAGTCACAGAAACGTGGACACCAAAAACTGGCTGTGTTGTCACTAAGCTAGGGACCCAAGCCCTCCCTCTAAGTGTTCTCTCCACAAAGTGGTTCCTAAGGAGGAAGGCAAGTTTGCACGGCAACCTTGCAAATGTTCCTTCCCTAGAAAATGCTGGCAAGCCCTGTCAGTCAGGGCTCCCTGGGCTCTGAGCATCTGGAAAAAGCCTGTGGGGGTGAGAATATTCGCACTCAGGGCTGAAACTCCAGATTCTTTCCTTCACAGCTGTAAATCCCACTTCTCAGGAGCTCCTGCTGAGGTTTACACACTGCCTTCCCCTTCCAGGGCCTTCCCTGCCAATCAATTTCAGTGCAAAATGAACCAGAGATTCTGGCCCGAGATGGAACCAGTCAGACCTGCTGGTTGGGCTCCCAGCTGCAGTGCAGTCTGGGCTGAGTCTGGGTTTCCTTCCCGCCCTCCCTGAGCTCCTGCTCCTTCCTAAAAGGCCTGGCCCTACACACTTGGAGGGTCCAGGGATGGCTCAACCCAGCCCTCTCAAGAGCTCACACTTTCCTGGAGAGATGCCGATAAGCCCAGCCATGTCCCAGCTCAGGGGTCCTCAAACTTTTTAAACAGGGGGCCAGTTCACTGTCCCTCAGACCATTGGAGGGCCAGACTGCGGACCCTGGGATGAGTCAGCTGCTAAGCAGAACAGGCAGCAGCGGCAAAAACACCCTGCGGATGGGATAAATGTCCTAGGTGGGCTGCATGTAGCCCACATTAGCTGTGAGGACACCTGTCTTAGCTAATCACAGCAGCCAGCACTCCAGACATCACTGAAAAGCTCTATCTCCAAAGACCCCTTCTGAAACTAGAAAAGGTGAGCAAAACTGTCCCTATTTTACCAAGAGGTAACTGAGACTCAGAGAGGCAAAGTGATTAGCCCAAGTCCTTATGGCCAGAGGAGGAGGGGCTGAGTTTATACCCAGATCTACTTACCTATCTTACCTGGCTCCACGAGCTGAATTCCTTCCAGAAAAATGTCTTCCTCTAGGAGCAATTGTAGGAAGAACTGACCCAAAGAGGGAAGGATCACAGTGCCAAAGGACCATACGGACCAGTCCAGGCAAAGGTGTGGAAGCCAGAGAACTCCAGGTGGGTTCCGGGGCCCAGCTGGCCAGAGAGCAGAATGATTTATGAAGAGTGGAGGGGCAGGGGCTGGTATTGCAGGGCCCTGGAGTCCAGGCTATAGCATTTGAAATGTGCCCTCATGGCCGTGGAGATCCTTCTATAACTTCCAAGCAGGAATAGATGCCAACATTTCAGAAAAAATAATGTAACAGTAATATTCCCAACAGAACACAGATGACGTAAGAAAAGAACACACAGTGGTCTGAGGACAGTGCTCCTCTCAGAGTCAAGTCTCCACTGAAAAAAATCCTGGAAGCATGTTTTTAGCCAATTTTTTTAGCCAAAAAATTCACCTACCTGGTCTGTTGTCCCACTCCTGGCCTTGGAAAAAAGTATAATGGTTAAAAATATGGACTCCAGATCCAGATGGCCTGGGTTTGAATTCTAATGCTGTTCATCCTTAGACAAGTTGCTTAAGCTCTCTGATTCCATTTCCTCATCCAGAAAATAATAATCCCCCCCCATTCAGTTATTGTGAGGGTTGTGTGAATTAATAGTTGTAAAACATTTCATAGTTCCAGGCAGGTGGAAGGTACTTTTTAAATAAGAATCTTTGCATCCATAGCCCCTGATGCATCTATTGAAGATGAAAACAGGCTGAGTCTGACATGGTGTGTTCTTAAGTGATGCCCTTCTGGGTCCTTGTGATTACCAATTCCTTTGCTACCCAGACACCATCGCTTTAAGAGCATGCCCTAGAATATTAGAGCTCCACAAGTCTATCAACTGCAGAATGAATCTATTCCGTATCAACAATTTCATAGGGTTCAACCTAATGCTCCTACTCTTTTGAGAGCCGGAGCCCCCCCCCCCGCCCCATTTTTAGCATTCTGGTACACTCTCTTCCCTTAGGTAAACAGAGAAAGGAAAGTGGGCTAAGCAAGAGAACACAACAGAGCCATCCTTTGTAGAGGCCAACCAAAAGAGAGATACATTAGGTATCTATAATTATCTAGTCTGAATGATGTGTGACTTTCCTACTATATAAAAGTGTAAAGCCCAAGGTCACTCTCTGTTCACCTCGAAGGAGACAGAGGCTGGACAGACCAACAGGCAAGCAAGTATGGGTCCCCTCCAGAAGGTTATCTCAGGGCCAGAGAAGATTCTTGCAGGGTACCTCTGCGCTCGGCTCCTGCCCTTTGACCTTCCACAAATCACCTCGGTTTCAGCTCAACATCTGAGACTGCCAAAGCCACTGTTGAGGCAGAATTGAAATTTGGAGCATTGCTCTCTTCTGGAGCAAAGGAAGACCAAGAACTTGCCGATTTTGCAAACAAGGCAGTGGTGTGATCAGTGGGAAGATTCTGAAAAAGGCGGTCTCGGAGGGTGGGGTAGTGCCTGGAAGTAAGTTATGAGATTCTGGGAATTGACTGAGGAAGAAGAGGGGGTATTCCAAACAGAGGTGTGGTGAGGGCAACAGGCAGGAGGTGCAGCTACGAGGGTCTGTGAAAATAGGTTTGTCCCCAAGAAATTTGTGTGTTCCCAAGTCCCGCAAAAATAAGGACTGTAAGGTGTTAACTTGGCTGCAGTACCACGTGGAAACACATTCTATCCTGGCTTTGCTTACAGACAAGGCTCCCTTGACCCCCTGACTCTATTTACCTAGTTGTGAAATGGCCTAGTGACATTTATACCTGACCTCTGCCAAGGTGAGGTAAAGAGACAAAAGTCTTTAGAGAAATGGAAGATGGGGGCAGGGGAGCTGCTCCCAGGCGTGTTTTGATTTCGAAGCCCTGATTACCCAGAAGAAATATCCTCCTGGAAGCCCCACTGCCTCCCTTAATCCAGGTTGCGATTTTAGAGGGCCTCTTCCCGCACCAATGAAACAGAAAGCAGAGCTTGGAGAAGGTTGATTTTGACTTGAGGA
Organism: Galagoides demidoff; assembly: GCA_963574575.1. NCBI lineage: Eukaryota > Metazoa > Chordata > Mammalia > Primates > Galagidae > Galagoides > Galagoides demidoff. Next base: position 92,518 of record CAUYQV010081488.1, read on the forward strand.
CACTGAATACAATCCTTTCTGGCTGTTTACAAAGTATGTTTACCAAGCAGCTTGCTATCCAAACCCAGCAACTGCTTAAAACAAGAGAGCTGTTGATTTGTGGAGTGTTTTCTTCAAAAAAAAGAAAAAAGTCACAAATGTTGGATTTAGAGACATTATTTCTTTTTTAAAAATAACTTGCCAAGGGGACAAAAGTATTTAAGAGGCTTTCTTCTCAGCTCAGAAAGCGGCAGCGGGGAGGAGGGGCGGTTTGTTTGGGGGGTTTTACGGTTTTTCATTTTTCTGGGTTATGTGTTCTGTTTCTGCATGAGGTCAGAGCTAAGAGAAGGATAAATTGGGCATGAGAAAGTTAGAAAGCAGGTGGGATGCTGGTTAGCTCTTCCCAGAACCCCCAAGACCTGCTCTGGTCGCCACACCCCCTGCCTTTTTCTCTCAAAGACCCACCAGGATGATAAACCAGGAGCTCGGTCTCTGCTTTGCCTCCCCACACACAGCATCCTTCCCCCTCCTTCTGTCCCACCCAGGTGCCCCCCATCTACCTTTCTTGCCAGATCTTAGCTTCCTCTTTCTCCCCACAGATACCAAAGTATCCCACAGTGCATCCCTAATGGCATACAAGACTTTAGGGGGTGTTACACAGACAAGCTTTCTAAAAAATTTTTAGTAGTATGTATTTTTTTAGAGTATCAAAACACACAGAGGCAGATACACAGATATAATATAAGATAGATAGATAGATGATAGACACAGCCAGTAGACAGAAGATAGATAGATAGACAGATAGATAGATAGATAGATAGATAGATAGATAGATAGATAGATAGATGATAGACACAGCCAGTAGACAGATAGATGATAGATAGATAGATAGATAGATAGATAGATAGATAGATAGACAGATAGATGATAGATAGATAGATAGATAGATGATAGACACAGCCAGTAGACAGATAGAAGATAGATAGATAGACAGATAGATGATAGATAGATAGATAGATAGATAGATAGATGATAGACACAGCCAGTAGACAGATAGAAGATAGATAGATAGATAGATAGATAGATAGATAGATAGACAGATGATAGACACAGCCAGTAGACAGAAGATAGATATATAGATAGATGATCGATAGATAATAGATAAATAGATAGATAGACACAGCTAGTAGACAGAAGATAGAGAGTTAGATAATAGATAGATAGACAGATAGCTAGATAGACAGATGATAGACACAGCTAGTAGACAGAAGATAGATAGATAGATAGATAGAAGATAGATATATAAATAGATGATAGATAACAAATAGATAATCGATAGACACAGCTAGTAGACAGAAGATAGTTAGATAACAAATAGATAATAGATAAATATCTATCTAGATAAATAGATAGCTAGATAGATAGATGATAGACACAGCTAGTAGACAGAAGATAGAGAGATAGACAGATAGACAGATAGAAGATAGATGATAGATAACAAATAGATAATAGCTAGAGAAATAGATAGATAGCAGATAGATAGATAGACAGATGATTGATAGAGTGTGAGCCAGGACCTCAAGCCCATGCTTTCACAGACATCACCCCTTTCCTCTTTAAGTACATTTTATCTGACACATATTCATTCAACCAATGATTGGGTTGTTGAAGTCCTCCTAAGTACCAGGCACCATTCACAGAGCTTTGGAGCATCAGTAAATGAAACGGTCATCAGACACTGAGCACACAGAGCTTACGTGCTGGCAAACAGAAGCAGAAAATAAGCCGTGAATCAATTAATAATCCAATAAATTTTAAGGTGATTCATGCTATAGGAAAAGAAAGAAAAATGAGAAAAGAAATAGTGATGAAGAATAAGACAGGTTGGGGTATCTAGGGAGAGCAAGGGTCAAATTGCCAGATTACAGGGGGTGGTCAGGATCAGCCCCCAAAAGGAGGTGAGATTTGAGCAAGGACTTGAACCCAGTGAGGGAGTTAACAACAGGTGTATCTGGGGGAAGAACGGTTCAGGGAGTAGCTCCATCCAGGACAATCACCTGCCCATTCCAGAAACAGTAGCGGGAGCGGGTGGTATAGGGGGATCAGAGTGAAAGAGAGGGAAAAAAAAATCAGAGAAGAGAAGGAGGTTCTGATCACTTATTTTAAATGTAATTTAAACTAAATTAATTTTCAAATTTATATCCTCAGCATGACCGACATTTCAAGGGTCTACTAGCCATGTGTGGCTAGTGGCTACCTTATTGGACAGCACAGATAAGGAAAACTCTCCTCACAGAAAGTTCTATGGAATGGTGCAGACCAGTGTTCTGCCCCTACCCCTGTGACTGCACTAGCTTTTATTCAGACCTTAGGACTTTAGATCTCAGTTCAAACGTCATTTCCTCCAGGAAGCCCTCCCTGATCACTGTTCCCTATGCGTTAACGTCATTGTCATGCGTACACTCTCAGAGAGCCAGGCTGCCTTCCTCCGGGCAGTTATCTGTTTTTGAAATTGTACGCTCCATAAACAATATGTGACTGCATCTCTCTCCCTCTCCTGTTAGACTGTAAACTCCAGGAGGGCTGAGATTGTTTCTGGTTTTGCTGACTCTTATATTGCCAACGGCTAAAGCAGTGCCTGGACTGCGGAAGACACAACAAACAAGGATTTGATGATTGAATGAATGGTTTTAGATGGCAGGGCTAGAAGCAGAGGCTTCACTGAACACAGGGTTATAGCGCTGTGAAAACTACAACTCAGTAGGCTCCTGGGACCCAGAACATCAGTGGGACCAAAACAGCTCCAAACCTGAACCCATCCCAGGACTCACACTTCATTCTTTCACCCTCCTCCTCACCAAGCTCCTCCCCTACCGGCTATCCCTCCAGGAGCCAAGTCTCAGATATTCACAAAATGCCTTTCCATTCCTCCCACCCTGCCCTTGCCGCAGAAGCAGGAGCAGCATTGAAAGGCTTCCTTTCCTTGCTAGCAGAAGAATCCTAGGAGTGGGGACCGACCTTGGCACGTTGGCTGGGATGCCTGGCGAGGCATGGAGAGTGCCGTGTGCTCCCGCACGTATGTGGCCACCCTCACAGAGCAAGTCCTGGATGCACAGCCCTGGATCTGACAGGCAACACGCAGCAGCTGCATGATTTACAGGCCTGGTGGGGCGAAGTTTTGTCTCCCACTTTGAGAGCTTGAGTGCTTCGTATAAATATTTATGGGAGTCTGGGGCCTCCATTAACCCCACCAGTGCCACATTTCACTTGTTACATCGTGGTGCTTGGGTACGAACGAATGTGAAGGCCAGTGTTCAATTACACATGAAATTATATGTGTAAGCGAGGGAGGATGGCCACAGATCCGTAAGCATTTGGGGAGAGCATGTATACGTGTGTAATCAATTATGTCCAATATGAGTATAAACCCCCACGGCAATGTGCATGTAATTGTGAACACTGTATGCACACTGTGTAAATGCTTAGGCATGCGCATTTGGACACACATGCACATGGGCATGAATAGATGCATGTGAGTACATGTGTAATGTATGTGCTTGTACGTGTTCATGTATATGCTCACAGGAATATGAGAGTGTGCATTTAGCAAATGATCACATAAGGATTCCATGGTTGAACGCGTGTGCACACACAGGGCTGCCTCTGTGTGTGCAAGCACAATCGTGTACCATGTGTGTTTGCACATATACCTGCCCTAAGAGCACAGGCCATATCTGCACATCCAAAGCTTCAGTATTGCCCCAGAAACAGCATTCTTTAAACTCTGAATGATTCCATCAAAATTGCCTCACCTAGAGGCTGCTGCTTCTTTAAACACTCGCTCTGGTCATCATGACGTATTTATTGGAAAGTTCAAGTGAGAACAGATGAGAGGTGAAAGAACTGCTCCTTAACTACAAATAGCACCAATGTCTCAAGACAGCAATGCCCCAGGTGGCCTCCTTCACCCCAAACACACACAGACACACTCTTGTGGACACATGGACACACACACATGCACACGCTTTGCCCCACCAGACTCCTCCTCTGACCACTCATATTTGTCCTGCTGCATCTCCACTTCCCCATCGGCCACTTCTTTGCCTGGCCAGGGAGCCTTGCTAGCTGGAGAACATGAAGCACATCCCCGGTAAAGAGACTACCCTCTGCAAAAGGCAATTAGAAAAGAAACTGTCTCCAGAGAGGGCACTGGCCCACCCCGCCATACTTCCCTGCCCACCTCCCCAAGTACTTCAGATAAAGGACAGCTGAAGTGTTCAGTTTGGTAGCAAAAATACAAATTTCAGCATCAGATAGGTGGGGATTCGAGTTCTGGTTCCTCTGCTGAGTGACACAGAGAAAAAGATGACCACTCTGAGCCTTGATCATCCACCCCTGACCTGTGGATAATCATAGCCCACACTTCACAAAGTTAAGTGAAATGTAGCACCGGACTAAACCGCACGGTTTGGCCGTGGCTTTTCTGCTCTGGGACATGCCTGTCTGCTGTCCATGTGTGCCAGACTCCGGCTTCCAAGACACAAAGGAGAGTGGGCCTCCTTGAGCCCTCCATTGGGCAGCACTTAGGACTGTGCTCCAGCCCATGGCCTCTCCTGAATAGGGCTCAGATGCCTGTAACACTGGCAGAGTCAAGGTAGTGACGGGGACAGAAAAAGAGAAGAAATAAGGAGACTTGAGAGGCCATAGGTGGCCTTGGCGCCTGAATCTGATGAAGTCACAGGCTGCGATCAACGCCTGCCTCATGCTCCAAAGCTCTGAAATGGGCACCCTCCGGCCTCCTACCCTGCTGTCCGCTTACTGGGAGAAGTTCATGCCCTGGTAAGATATACAGATCTCCAATAAAAGAAAACATAACACCATAAATACTGAATGTGTGGACTTCATCTCCCTTCTCATGCTGAAACGGGCTTCTTCCTTCTCCTGCCTCTGAAATTGCCCCTGTAGCCCAAAGACATCACCCCTTTGTGATACAAATACAAAAGAATGTGTAATGAGCGGCTGGTAGTTGACTCAAAGTAACTCCACATGCAGAGAACACGGGCGTCAAAAACGGAGTTTGGCTCCCGAACAGATCCTCATTATTAATTTAGGTGGTTTTCCACCTTGAAGAAGCAACTTACCGCAGATCTTTAACTTCTTCCAAGTGAGAACAGTGAGCTCCGATTTTCTTACCTAAATGCATCGTTTAAGATAACGTGTGTAGGGCAGTGGAGGAAGGTATTAAGAAGGCTGATAAGAAATATAAGGCATGGAAAATTCCTGAAAAATGGTAAAGGTGTTCAGACACACAGGGGGGCACCCAGGATGTGAGGGAACCACTGGCAGGCATGGTACAATGTGCTCCCCTGGGGGAAACAGGTGCTTTCCACGGTCTGGACACCTGCTCCCTGGGGCAGAAACCGTAGAAAGAAGAAAATCCCAGGAGCAGGAGCTGCTGTCTTCTAGGCCAGGAAAGCCCAGCCTAGAAAGCCCCCACGGTGGCTGCTTCCATGGACCAGGTACACTCTGGACACAGGAGTTCACCTTGGCACAGGCTAGATTGCCTTCTGAGCCCTCTATGCCAGGCACCAGCATGGAGCAACCCTACAAAGCAGACTGACTTCTAGGAGGGCTGCTGCTGGAAACCATGCTGCCTAGCGAGGTGCCATTCCAGGACTTTTATTTTGGTGGGGGGAGGAGGGGCAGAGCAAACGTCTAATCCTCCCTTCCTTACATAACAAATCCAAACACAACTATCTCTGGGATGAGAGGCCAGGCCAGCAGACTGCAGGCAGCCGAGGGAAGGGTTGCGCAAGAAGGCGTTCAGAGGCTTTTACTTTCTGAAAACAGAAGGGAGGCTGAATTGGGCTTTGCATCTGGAAGCCTGCAAAGGGAATGACTAGAAACTTTAAACTCGCGGTTTCCAGGCCCCCAGAGAGGATGAGCACTGGGAGTAGGGACCGGGTGGTGAGGGAGTGGAGGGGAGGAGTTGCATGGTGTGGCAGAAGCTGTAACTCCAGGTCACAGAGAAAGCCAAGAGACTGGCCTGAAGTATCTGGCATGGGTCTTTGGCAGCTCCCACTGTCAGTGAGGGACCAGGAACAAACTGAAATGGCCAGCAGGAGTTGAGTGACCTCTGACAGGCGCGGGGGTGTGGGGGTTGTCCTGCCGCAGAAAATGCCAGGCACCAGGGCCTGCAGGAAGCCTGCCTGTCTGAAAGAGGGATCTGGGTCCAGGTCCAGCCCCAGCTTCCCCAGAGATCCCTTCGCCCACCGAGACCCGAGGAGTGGCCCTCAGTGGATGCTGCTCCTGCCGATCCCCAGGCGACCTCGCCGCTAGCGGAAAGATGGAAGGGAAAGGCTGGGACTGGAGTGGCCTAGGCGACAGCCCAAAGTAGCTGGCCCGGCAGCAGTGTCGCGGTGGCTCTGGCGACTGCAGGCGCTTCCTCGCCGTCCCCTCATTCTCCCCCACCCCCCACACACTGCAGACCCTCGCGACCCGCTTCCGCGGCCCTGCCGGGCCACGCAGCGCGGACATAGAAAGCAAGAGAGAAATCAAAACGGAAAAAAAAGTTTTCTGAAGTGAAAGAGGTTACAAACCAAGGTCTAAAGGAAGGGAAATGGCAAAGTAAGGAAGGGTGCCAGGAAGTCAAGGGATGGGGCAGTGTCTCCACCCTCCCGCTCGTGTGAGGACCCGCTGCGCCCGGGAAGCCGCGGGCAGCGTCTTCCCCGACCCGCCTTGCCAAAGGCAGCAGCGGCAGATGCAGCCCACAGGCCTCCCACACGCGCGGGAGATCGGGGGTCGCAAGATGGGGGCTTCGCACCGCCCAGAACCTTGGCCACCACAGCCAGGGACGCCACCCAAAGGGAAGCGAAGCCGGGGTCCAGGGGCCTGCGTGCGTCCTAGTATCTGAGTGTCTGCCTCCGCGTGTGTCTCCGGGTGCAGGCGCCAGCCTGTCTACTTGAAACCGGTGCTGGCTTGGAAGACTCCTGGCGCTGGGAGGGTTTTCCCCCAGGGACGGGGAAGACTGCAAGCAGCCCGGGAGCCGCGAGAAGCGGTGGGAATCTCAAGAGGATGAAGGTTGCCGCGTGCCTGAGTGCGACCGAGCCCGAGGGCCTCGAGACCCAGTTGAATTTTCCTGGGCAGCGGGCACCGAGTCTGGGGCAAAGTCGAGGCGTCAGGCTGCGGCCAGAGACGTGGCCAGGACTTGCCTGTTGTACCAACCTGCCCTGGAGTCTCCCGAAGCCCAGGCCTCCTCTGAGGAGCTGCGGGCTCTGCCCAGCTCTCGCCCGCTGGCGTCCCGGGGCGGGTTAGCGTTCACTTGCTGGGTCGGTGCAGAGATGTGCCTTCGTGCCTTCGTGGGCATCAATGCGGGTGCAGTGCATAAGTACCTGTGTGTCAGTGTCACCAGTACTGCGTCGTGGAATTGTCAGATTCTCCTAGACGCAGCTGGTCACTCTGAACTGGCCTGAGCCACCTTGTCTTCTGGGTGCAATGTGATGGTGTTGGTCACTGGGCAAAAGTCTCAGCCTCTGATCTGGGGAAGGAAGACCAGTGCTTTGAAGTTTGCAACCCTCTCCAGCTCAGAGGCTGAGGATGGAGGATACCAGGCTGCATGGACACTTCCGAAGGGAAGCAGGTCACCAAGTTTAAGGCCTCCACTGCCAGGAGTCTGTGATCCCTGGTGGTCTCTAGAGCCAGGCAGCAGGGGTTTCTTCCAGAGAGGCCTCTTTGCCCTAAAGGGGATATATTTGTACCTGTGGGCATGTTCTGAGCTGGAGCCTTGCCCATGCAATTACCTGACAAATCATACCCCCTTGGCTCCTTGGACAGTGCATAAGTCAGCAGTTACCCCACAGCCAGGCTCAGCTGCCTCCTCCTCTCCGATCACAGCCACAGCCTTCTTGCCAGAAGTCTTTTGGTTGGTGAAATGAACCGGGCCATGGAATTAAATTCAAGGTACAGTGTCTCCAACTGAATGGCACCAAAGCTCTATACAAATGTGAATTACGGCTGTTATCTGTGCCCTTATTTTTAGGTCCCCCACATCTTCTCCAGACCCCAGCCACCACCCCCAGGTTTCCAGGGATCCAGGCTAAAATCTCTTCCCTGCTAGTTCTCCTCTCCCTTCCTTCTCCCAGGCACCACCAAGCTCAGCTTCTCCCAACCTCCACCCTGCTTCTGTTTGGGTATCCTACACCTTCCACTTCGGGGCCTGAAACCCCACATTAAGAACTCTGGGCCGGAGAACCACAGGGCTGAAACGCTGAGCTTCCCAGACTGCAGATGCAGAGTCCGAGGAGGCTGGAGCCCCTCGAAGCTACCCATTGCCCAAGGAACACCAGACTCTTCCTATTCCACCTCCCAAAGGTGTCTGAGGCCAACCTCGAGTCATAGACAGGATCCCAAGGAAGGTGGAAGGGGTTGGGGGTGACCTAGGTATGCACCACTTTTCCAAGAATCAAAAAGGAAAGGTTCTAGGGCCACCTCCCAGTCGGAGATCTCCAGCCTACTCTACCAGATGATGACCCCTGAACCCCATCCAGCCCCTAAAGTGAGGAATCATGAATCCAGCCCCAGCTGTGCTGTGCCTTTCTGTGGCCCTGAGGGCTCTAGGCCAGCCTGGGCATACTATCCCAAAAAAGTCCACCCAGAGGGGCTTCTTCTCTTCAAGATCTGATGCTGGGTTATACTTGTTTCCACCAGTTTTAAGGGGAGGGGGATAGGCTCTTATTCAGAGAGGGTATTTTGCATTCCAGCCTTGGGCAGCTCCAGCTGCTCCCAGAGAGCTGCACTCAGCAGGAGAAAAGGGATTTTCAACTCAGGAAGGAGGATGAGAGCAGCGGTCGGCTGGGCCTGGACACCAAAAAGACTCTGCTTCACCATCAGGGTAGCAACTCCTGGCTTCCTGGTCTCCTTAATTGCTACTTCAGAGCAAGCAGACTAGCAGTTCAGTCTCAATGGCCAAGGCTGAAAGCACCAAGTGGATGCCCAGGGACCCCAAGGCCTTTTGGACCTGCACCCACTCAGCTCATAAACCGCTCTTGACCTGGGGCTGTACCTAGGGTGGGAAGCAGAGAACATGCTTGAGACTCAAGTACACTCACACACATACACATACACACACACACACTCAGAGAGAGATCTGGAGGTGAGAGTGCTGCCCCCAAAGTCAGTGTGACTCCTAAAGAGGCCAGAGAAGAAACTCAAAGTCATTCAAACACAGTCCTCTAAATAAACACCATTTCCATGGTTTTAATAAGCAAAATAGGAAACCATTTTAATAACCAAAAAACAGAAACCAGTCTGAATAAAACTACAATAGACTAGGTTTTAATATTTTCATATCATAAGCAGGGTTTGAAATTGATCCCTTATTTTACATGAAATAAAAACAATTTCTGTTGCGGCAAGTTTGATTTCAACACAGTTGAATCCGTAAAAACCGAAGCTCGTTTCTGATGCAGGACAAATATCCACAATATTTAAAACTGCAAGCACCATGCGGTTCATACAATCTTGTTATTACTGTTAATTTATCAACTAATACAAACTCAAAAATGCATCTGGCCAGCAGCGCCAGCAATTTCAAATGGGAACTAAAAAAAGAAAAGACGCTTTATTTTGGTATTTTTTGTCAGTGCAACTTAAATCCTTTTACTGACCTGCAGGAAATAAAAAGTAATAATAAAGGAAAACACCCAGATCTTCCCTATAACTATTATACAACTGAAGGGGGAGGGGGGAGACCACCAATAACTCTTTCCATTATCTCAAAAGCAAAGAAAGAAATACAATGCATTGATCTAAAGAACACACTTGAAAGTTGCAAAATTACTTGCCAATGTTTGGGTTTCTGGTACATTCTGAGCATGGAGGCTGGTTTATGCAAGCTCTGTTCACCATTGGCCAGTGTCAGGGGTGGCTCTGCCAGTTACCCTGAAAGCAGGCCTGGAAGGTTTCAGAGAGACGCTGGGTGATTCTGGTTACAGTAAAAAACAAAAAAGATCTATTTTCCTTTCTTCTTCTTAGGGGTGTCAATTTAGTCATAAGAGGCCGGCAGGGAGGGAGTGCACACCAGGGCCTCCAAGGTGCCAAACTCTGCAGCTGCCCTCCCCTGCCCTTGTACTGGGGATTTGGGACTGCAACGGTCCTCTCTGGACACCAACAACATACAAAAACTAAAGCTGGAGGGGAAAGAGGACCAAATGGGGATTGGAGAGGAAAACATGCAACTTCCGAAGGTGCCCCAAGATAAAGTTGTTTTCGGATGCAAAATGCCTGGAACTTTTTTCTTTTTCTTTTCTTTCTTTTCTTTTTACTTACAAACAAAAAATGCCATAATAATAAACCCAAACAAAGACACTCAGCTTGTTGCCACGTTTTCTAAGCGGTTTGGCGGGGCGGGTATTTACAAGCCAAAAGCCGACTGAAACCCGGCACTGCAGCCGCTGGAGTTTCGGAACTGCGATCCCATCTCACCCAAAGAAACAAGGGGATTATGATCCATGATCAACAACATGCTAAAGTTAAACAAGAAAATGGTACAAAATAGAAATTATTACCATACATGTCCAGCATGCAGGATTAATATTTTTTAATGCAGATTTTCGTATTTTTTCTATATAATCGAGCAGGCAATAAAACTGATGAGATTTGCGCGCGCGGAACGTCCTAACTGAGGCCCGTGTCTCAGGGCTGAGAGCCAGTGTTCTCCGGACTCTGAACAGACAGGTCCGTCTGTCCTTCCTTTTGCTCAGCTCGCCTCGCGCCTGCCGGGACGCCAGAGTCCCTCTCCTCTCCTCTCCTTGCTGCTCTCTTCCTGGGGCCGGCTGCACTCAGAGCGGCAAAGCAGTGGCCCGGGCTTAACGCGCAAAGTTCAGAAAGCCTCCTGGAGTCTCCGGACCGCCTGGGGACTCGTGGGAACTATACCTCGCCGCCCTCCAACCTGGAGAAAAGTTGCTCCCGCACCTCCCACGCCCTCCTCTCTCTCTGGCTCCAGTCTAGGAGGCAGCGCTGGCGTGCGATACTCTCGCCTTAGCCAAGGTCCCCTGCCCGCCCGCGCGCGCCCTTCCTCCCTCTCGCTCAAGTCAAACAGGTCAAGGCTGGGGCCGCGGTAGGGACGGGGTCCAGGGGAGTCCGGGACTGGGGGCACGGGACGGGGAGTCCAGGCTGGGGCAAGGGCGGGGACCAGGACCCGCCACGACTCACAGAAAGAACTCAGGAGAGGAGGGGCTGTCGCTGGTGGAGCCCGCCTCCCTGAAGCCGGAGTTGGCGAGTTTCTCGCACTTGACCTTGTAGGCGTCTCTCTCGCGGGCCAGCCGGGACACCTCCTGCTTAAGCTGCTCCACCTGCTGAATGAGCTGTGTCTTCTCATTCTCCAGGTGGTGCTTCTGCTGGACGCGTTTATACCTGCATGACTGGGCGTAGCCCCGGTTCTTCAGGGTCCGCCGCTTCTGCTTCAGGCGGATCACCTCGTCCTTGGTGAAGCCCCGCAGGTGACGGTTCAGCTCGCGCACTGACATGGACACGAGCTGGTCGTCGGAGAAGCGGTCCTCCACGCTGCCATTGCCGCCCGCCGCCGTCGCTGCCGCTGCCGCGTGCTGCCCGGGCCCAGGGTGGCTGGTGGGCAGTTGTTGCGCCGGGCTGGCAGCGCTGGACGGCGGCGGCGACGCTTGGTGGTGGTGGTGATGGTGTGGATGCGCGTGGGGGCCCAGCTCGTCGTGGGTTACGCCGGCTCCCGGGTACGCGTGGTGCGGGTGAGGATGATGGTGATGGTGGTGGTGGTGCGCGCCGCGGAAGCCGTCGAAGCTCTGCAGCGGCTGTGGCACTGGGTGCGAGCCGATAAGCGCCTCCACCGCGTCCTCGGGCGTCAGGTTGAGCGCCTCGGGGTTCATCTGCTGGTAGTTGCTCGCCATCCAGTACAGGTCCTCGAGATGGGTCTTCTGTTCGGTCGGGCTGAAGCTGGGCGACGAGGGCACCGAGCTACACGGCGTGCTGAGCGGTGTGGAGGACACGGAGCCGGCTGGCTGCAGGCGAGTGCAGGGCCTGCCCGGACGCTCCGTGCGCCCCAGAGGCTCCTTCTTCACGTCGAACTTGAGCAGGTCGAAGTCGTTGACGTACTCCATGGCCAGCGGGCTGGTGGGCAGCTCTGGCCCCATGCTCAGGTCCGCGGCCATCGCTGACGCGAGGCGCAGCCGCCGCTGCCGCCGGGGAAACTTTGCGGCTGGCCGGGGCGCTCTGAGCCAAGCGCGGGGGCGAAGAGCGGCGAGCCGGGGAGGCTGGGAGCCGAGGGCGCAGTGGGCCGGGGCCGCCGGCCAAGCCTTTGTCTGGGGACGCGGCGGTGAGCCGGAGAGTCCCAAGTCTGCCTGCACGGCCCCAGAGCTCAGGGCTATGCCTGCACCCGGACCGAGCCGGGTCGAGCCGGGCGGGGTGGAGGAGCAAGCCGGGCGCGCGGTGGGGCGGAGGGGAGGCGTGGGGCGAGTGCCCGCCGCTCGCTCCCTAGCTCTCTTGCGCTTAAGCTCTCTCGCTTGCAGCCGCTCGCAGCCTGGCTGTGCAGCTGTGCCGGATCCGGCGCCGCTGCTGCCTTTTATCGGCTTCTGATGTCACAGGGGCGCGGGGGCCCCGGCTGCCCGGCGCGCTGGCCAATAGCTGCACGTCTCGGCGGCCCTGCGGCGCAGGGCGGGGCGCGCCTGACAGCTCCCCCCGCCCCTCGCGTCAGCTGACTGGCGGTCCGAGCTGCCCGGGTGCAACAGAGGCCTGGCGGAGAGCTGGAGCAGAGTGGGACGGACGGCCTGGGCCCAACCCCCCACACTCTCCAGGTCCCGGCCCCCGCACTCTCGCCTTCCATGAGCGCCCCACCTCTGGGCCAAGCCGCCACCACTTCCACTCTCTCGCCCGCTCTCCTTTCTCGATACCCCTTGCACCCCCATACCCAGTAGTGTCACCCCCAAGGAGGCTCAGAATGAGCTCCAAGACAACGCCTCCCTGGCCCTTTGTTCCCCTGCGGCCCCCACCTAGTGGGCGACGCTCCGTGTGTCCTCGCGGCTTCTGGCCATTCAAGTGTATGTCGTGCATGACTGTGATTCTGGAGGTCTGCGCGTATTTGTGTGTCGGGAAAGGCGGGAATGGAGCTCGGAGAGTTATGTTCAGACACAACTCTTAACCTCAGGGGACCTTTCTCCGTACAGGAGACAGTCGTTCCCCTCCTGGCGGGGGCGGTGGTCGAGCCCTGAGATTCGACTCCATCGGCCCCGCCGCTCCCCCACTCACCCCACCCCCAAAGCTCACGGGGAAGGCAACTGGGAAAGAATCCTCCACAAGGCTCTGAATCCCTTTACGCACTGAGACTCACGGAACCGTGAGCGCCCTGAAGCTCGGGCGGATGCCGGCCCAGGACCGTGCTCCGAGTGGCTCTGGGCTGCTGGGGAACGGGCCCTGTTTTTGTTTGAACGTTTTATAACGATTAAGCAGATCCTGGCGTCAGCCAGTAGCGGAGAGGCTCAAACAGGCATAAAGTGCGACCCCAAGTGGCCACTGTGCGTAAAGGCTCCCCGAACCTCCCGGCCCACTGCCGGAAGGCTTGGACGGCGCCTCGGACACAGCCAGGTCTCTTTACCTGGCGCGATCCAGCCCAGATCGCGGGTTGTGTGTGTACCAGAACCCAGATTTCCCTCAAGCCACGCACAGGTCCTCCGGTCCGGCCTTCCCACTGGGCCGCGTGTCCAGGCTGATGGTCCCTGCTAAAATTCTGTACCTCATCAGCCTTCATGGGTGCTCGTCGGTGGCTTTCCATGCTAGAAAGACCTGGGTGGGGAAGGGCCCGTGGCCGAAAGTGGAAACGCCACAGTTAAAGGGCCCTGGGAAGTCCGATGAGAAATCTCCCCGGAGCGCAGACGGGGTGACTGGAGCGCACCGCACTAGGCATCCAGATACAGCTAGGCGCTGTTCTCCCTCCCTACCCCGGTCCGGGAAGGCCAAAATTAGGGAGTTCTTTCGCAGACCCGGGCCCCAGCGCTGAAACCGGATAAATCGCGAATTCGCTGGACGCGGAGACCTGACCCGCCTCCCGCGTTGTCTTCTGCTTTCCAGCTTTGGGAGCGCGCGACGAAAGACAGGAGAAGCGCGCACTGGGTGAGTGTGTCCAGCCGTTACTTGGTGGGACCAGCACGACAGACGCCGAGAGTAGGGGTCAAGCGGGCCACATCGATGCGGACGCCGCCAGGTTTTTTTTTTTTAAGTGTTAGCCGGTATAATATTTGGCTCCTGTTAACCTAAAAATCCTCTATTCTCTTGCGCCTTTGGAGAGTCTGGCGTAGGGTGTGGTCTTAGACCGCCTAGTTTTAATAAAATGAATGAATGTATTTTAACTGAAACTTGCAAACAAAGATTTGCATTGGCAACTGAAATGCTGGGAGAGCTGGTCTGAAACGCTCTCTGAGAAGCGGGCTCTCCGCAGAAATGCTGGCGCAGCCGGGGAGTGAGAACCTGAGCCTGGGCCTGGGCCTGGGCCGTGCAGATGCACCGCTCCTGCCTGGAGCTGGAGGTTGGTGGCAGCAACCGCCTCTGTGAGTGTCCCCATCGTCCCGCGCAGCGAGCACACACTGGGATTGTGGCTCCGTGGGGGACATTTCTAGACCACCCTGGACCGGACCGTCTTATGTTTGCGCAGACTATGGTTCCTGCCGCAGCTGCCGGAGGAACACACCAGGCTTTGAACTCGTGCCCGCAGCACTCTCCCTCCCCCTGCCACCCTCTGAGTGGGCCCTGAGGCAAGCCGGTCAGGCTCAATACCCAGCCAGCGTGTCCCCTCCTGTCTGCCTGACCCTTGCCGTCGAGGACTGAAACCCGAATTTCAGTCGTGTGGCTCTTCCTGGCCCTGGGGATTTCTGTGGCCCCAGCTCTGTGGTTCCAAACCTCTGGTTCTCCTATGGGCGTCCTGCTCAGTCTCAGGTCTCTAAGGTGCGCTTTGTCTGAGCAAGAGAGATCGTCTTTTCCCCGTCTCTGTTGTGGTCATTCCCTTCCCCTGGGCTCTGCCTGGGATATCTCTGTCGCTCCCTAGGTTCACCTCCCCACACATCCCTTTCTCTGCGGCTCTCCCAACGTAGTCACTTCCTCCTCTCTCCACCCCCCTACCAAAAAAAAAAAAAAAAGAGAGAGAGAGAGAGAAAACAGCCCCACCCCTGCTAGGCTCCGGGTGTGAGGGAGACACACAGGTTCTGGAAGAACTGAGCAGCCGACCAGGTTTGGTGGCCCGCCACCTCCCCCACTCTGGCTCCCTGCGCGCTCTGGCTCCCCACTCCCGCTGGCCGCCGCTTGTCCAATCGCGACTCCCAGGCACGGTATACAGCGGTGCCCCGAGGTTGCTCCTAATCTCTAAAAGACAGGAGAGGTCGCGGGTGCTGCTGTATACCCATTGACTGGGAATCTGACACACTAAAAGAAAAAAAGGAAAGATGGTGGGAGAAGTAGGAAGTGGAGGAGAAGTAAAGGGGCCAGGAGACACAAGAGCAGTGCGCCAAGTCCAAGCCTCCTTAAAGGAAAGCTGAGGTTTGCGCCGAGCCCGGTCCCTGTACAATTTGTTGTCTCCAGCCGCCAAAACTCCAATTTGGGACTTGCACGCAAAAGCCGCCCTCCTTTCTACCCAGTCGTGGGCGTTGGAGATGATCTACCTAGAGAGTCCAGTTACAGACGGCGCTGGAGAAAGCTCTGAGCCCCTGAGCCTCGGGCACTGGAGGTGGGAGGGGGGCAGAGGTTATCCCCTAAGGGAGCGCGAAGCTCGCTGCCAGCCTTGGATTAGAGGTGCCAGCGATGTTCTCACCCACCCCTAGTCAGCCAACGGGATAGCTCAAGAGGGCTCCGCAGCCACCCTCTGGCGCGCCTGCAAACCAGAGCGGCGCTCCTGGCAGCCAGATTCAGCAGAAAGGTGTGCCATTGACCCGTCGTTTCCCGGAAGGTTGCGGGTGGTAGGTGAACGAGCAGGCGTCTTTGAGCACGCCTGGGTGCAGTTAGAGGCTCACAGAAAGTGTGCATGCATTTGGGTGAGGAGGCGCAGCGTGCAGAATGCGGGAGCCGGAAACTTCGAGCCCGAGCGCTGAGCCAGAGGGGTTGCAGAGTCGTACTGTTCTGAATCCCCAGCCGAGTCCAGGGTTCCCAAGGGTCCCAGGGCCAAGTTCTGCCAGGGAGGAACCTGAGTCCGGGGACTGCCCTCCTCAGGACCCTGCCACCTCTGTTTTCATCACCCAGATGTAGTGTCACCTGTCTTTTCAAGGAGCCTGAGTTCTCTGCCCCCTTTTCTGTGGCTTGCTGGACAGGTAGTCTGTGGCTCCCACTCCCCAGGAGCTTCCAAAGGTCTGTGACTTCCAAAAAGAGGCAGGAGGGTAGGAGGGTTTTTGTTTGTGGGGGGTTATTCCTCCTTTCCTTTTCCTCTTTCCCAAAGGCAACTGTCACTTCCCCTTTCGCTGCCCCACACAACCACTGTCATACATAGCCAGTATTTCCCAAAAAATGTATTCTTGGGTTTCTGGGCCCTGGTAACCTTTCCACAGTAGGGAAGCAGAGTTACACTGAGTCTGCAGAGCCCTTAGCCTGGCTGCCTCCCTGGGGCCAGGGACCTCCCCTCCCCTCCCCCATACACACACTTGGGAGTGGGAATTCATCATCAAAATCATCGCGTCTGTTTCTTTTTACTTTGTCTTGACATGACCACTAAAATAGTTTAGATTACTTATGAGCTCAGGTTCTATTTCTATGGGACAGCACTGCCCTGAAGAACCACTGGGCTGTATTGCCTCCAATAAGACGGGATATTTGGTAATAATATTCACTCTCATTTGGACAGGGATTTGCAAAGCCTTTTAACTCTCACCATGCTACGGGGCAGCAACTATTATTTTCCCTATTCTTCAAAGATGGGTAGGCAGGCAGGGAGACGGGTGGGTGGATAGTGGGTGGATACACAGACAGAGCACTACCACAGGAGCTTTATGTAAATCAGCTCATTCTGTCCTCACAACTGCCCTGAGAGATGGGCAGGACTATCACCATTTTACACAAAGCATGAGGCTTGAGAGGGTAAAGGATATCTTTAAAGTTACACAGCAGTGATGAACTGAAATCTCTGGTCCCAAGTTCAAGTGCTCTGAATACTGTGAAGTACAGTGCTCTATCTCCCCTGGGTCGCATGGCAGGGGATCCAGGTGTCAGCACGGTTCTCCAGCTGTTCTCTGGGTCAGAATCTCCAACTCTGCACAGGATTGGGGATTCTGTTCAGGTCGTGGTGGAACCACTACCAAGCATCCAGTCCCTGCTGAGAACTCAATTACAAGGGTGACATTTAAGGTGGCTTCTCGTCAATGGCAGCTGCTCATCCTGGGACTCCTTCTCTTTCCCTGTTTTTATTCCCAACTATGTGTGGCAGGAGGGAACCCAAGGCAGGCATGTAAGCCAAAGGAGAGAGATATCTGCAGAGTACTCTCAATCTGTCCTTAACCCTTGGCTTCAGCCTGACCTCTGATCTTGGCCCTGATCCTTTGTCCTGATCCTTGATTCTGCCTCTGGTTGAAGTTTGACCTTAGCCCCCAGTTAATCCACCTCTTCAATATCAGGGGAAAGATAGTGGAAGCTCAGAGCTGAGGAGAAGCTCACTCACACCCAAAGCCACTGTTTCATGAAGGATGACCAGGACATTTCCCTTCTCACCACTTCATGTTCCTCAGTCATGACCCCAGAGCCAATATTAGAGATTCTGAAATGTCATGATTGCTGCCCAAGGCTAAGGTTCTCACTTCCCATAGCCTACCATCTGTGTGTTTATTCTTCTGCCTCATCACCTCTCTGGTTCTTCGCTTTCATCCAAGTCACACTCATCTTTTGTTTGGAGGGTTGCAGAGGCTGTGAAGAGTTTCTACTTCTCCACAAGTCAGTGGAGCCAGTTTTTATAGCATATGAATCTGATCATTCTATCTCCCCCTCCACCTGCCGCCTGGCTTAAATACTTGAAAATAGAACCAAACTCCTTAGCATGGTCTTCAGGCCCAGGGTGATCTGTCCCTGCTAACTTCTCCCACCTCATCCTTCATTGCAATTTCCCTTCACCATGCTCCAAGCCCATCAACTTCTTCAGGCTCTTCCACAACCCAAGTTGTGTTCTGCCACAGGGCCTTTGCACATGCCATTATCCCCTCTAGACTGAATCAGTCTTTGTTTCTGAAGAACTTAAAACAGAATAGGTGGTCTGTGGATCTTCCAAGGCTTTGCAGGGACTTGAATGAATCTGGACATAGGAGCAGGGCAAGCACAAGGTCCTGGTCCTTCTAGGAAAATCACACACACTGGAATCATATGGCAGAGCCACCACCTCCATTCCTTCCTTTGTCAAAACAGGAAAGTTCAAGAAAATGGTTTCGTCACCAAGTCCAAATGTTTTTCACTTGAGAAAACGTGTTACACAGGTTCCTGAGCTATAGTCTGATTTTGCAGGTGTGAGTAAAGTCTGGCAATTTGCATTTTAACGAGTTCTGTAGGTAATTCTGATGCATGGAGTTCAAGAAACACTTCGAGAAACCAGAAGGAATTTGACCATGAACTCCTGAAGCAAATCTTCAGGACCTGAGTCGTCTCTGTGTTCCTCATAGCCAGTGCACTGCCCATGCCGGGAGGAACTCAATCATACTTGTAGAATGAATGAATGGGTGAATGAATGAATGAACAAATTAGGTTAACACTGACACTTTTTGCAGAGCGATGTCTCAGAATTCTCTGGCCTTTTCTGTACACCCTGCAGCCCCCTGCTCTCCCTTGTTAACAGTCATTGCTGAACCAATCTTTACTTCCTCATTCCTGAGACCAAGAACCCACGCCAAGGAAATCTGGATGGTGTGTGTCATCCCACCCCACCGGCCTCCCTGCTTTCTTCCTCCTTTGTCTGAATGCTCTTCCAGCTTCCTCCCACATGCTTCTCACAGCTTGGGGAGCAAACTTCTGGGTACCAGGGAAGTAGGTGGCACCTGCTGATGCCTCAGGATGTGCTGCCTGGGGCTATTTGTGCCAAAGCTTAGGTTCAATCCATCCAGGAGCCACTATGCTCATTCAGTCTTTTTCCCTTTCTTCTTCTCCTCCTTCTTCTTTTGAGACAGGGTCTCACTCTGTCACCTTGGGAAAAATGCCTTGGCATCACAGCTCACAGTAATAGACTTTTTTTTTTTTTTTTTTTGCTAGGGCTGGGTTTGAACCCACCACCTCTGGCATATGGGGCCAGCACCCTACCCTGTTGAGCCACAGGCGTCTCCCCCACAGCTCACAGTAATGGCAAACTCTTGGGCTCAAGAGATCCTCTTGCCTCAGCCTCCTGAGTCGCTGAAAGTACAGGTGCCCACCACAATACACAGCTAGTTTTTCTATTTTTGGTAGCGATGAGGTCTTGCTCTTGCTCAGAACTGCTGAGCTCAAGCAATCCACTGGCCTCAGAATTACAGGTGTGAGCCACTGCACCTGGCTCCATTTCTTCTTTTTAAAATCAATTATATGAGACCACATTCTTATTGGGAAAAAATCCTAACATATAGTTTTAACATTTATGTCTACACTGACTGCTTGCTTTTATTTTTTACTCAGCAACTTCTGTATCAATATGTCGAGATCTTCTTCTCTTTGTAACTAATGCACAGCATTCTGTCCGGTGGGTGCCCTGTGCCTTTTTAATCCAGTCTCTATTGACGGACATTTGAGCCATTTCTAATCTTTTGATATTGCAAACAATGCTGCAATTCACAGCCTCTTGCCTGCTCCTTTTTTCTCTGTGTACAAGCATTTCCCTAGAAAGCAAGAGATGAAATTGCTGCATCAAAAGATGTATATATTTTCAACGTTAATACAGATAAATTATCCTCTAACAAGATGATACCGATTTAATTTCCATCAGGTAACGGTTTCCCCAAAGCCACACTAACAGTGGATTGTATCAAGGTTTTTCATTTTTGTGTCAATTTTATACACTGAGAGATGAGGGTTTGGGGATGAACATGATTCCTTTCTTTCTCCGGGAGGTCGTAAACTTTCCCACTGTCTATGAAGGGTGTTGGGAGGGCAATGGCTCCATGATGCTGGCAGATGAGCCCTTGGTTCGAGGGGGGCAAGGGGGAGGGTGGCAGATAAGGCCACGGAGAAGAAGTGACACCTGACTAAGGCACTGAAGGCCAAGCAGAAATTTGCCAGACACAGAAAACCAGAAGATCTGGTGATGGGAACAGTCCAAGCAAAGGCTTAGGGCAAAGCCACCAGCTCATGCACTTAGAGAGCTTTTTCAGAGAGGGTGGAGACAGAGCTGGAAGCCTCTGCTAGAGCCAGCACGTGAAGGGCCTTGAACGCCATGCTGAAGAGTTAGAGCTCTCCCCTGAGGGCTAGAAGGTCAGCTCCTCACAGGCAGGCATCATTTTTGTTCACTGTCAGGCATGTAGTAGGCACTCAGTAAATATTTGTGGAAATGAAAAGGAGACTCTCAAAGACATTTAAGCCACACGTTTAATCCTCTCTCATCTCTCGTGGAGACAATTGTGCTCAAAGCCAGGGACTATGACCTGGGTTCCATTCTAGATGCTGGTGAGGTGGCACAGACAAGCCAAGCTCAGGAGTCCTTTCCTGGGTTTCAGGCCCCTCTCCCGGCCTTGTGCCAGGTCCCTTTCACCTCTGCCCATTAGAGATTGCTTTTGGTTTCTGTGTTGACAACCCTTGTTTCTGTGTTTGGAGCGGCTGTTCAGTGCCATTTCCTGATTTAATATCAGCGCCAGCTCACAGCAAGGATGCACAGTTAGCAGTTTTTGCTCCAAGTATTTTTCAAGTTCCCTTTTGATGTAAGGGTTGGGTTTGCAGCTTCCCTGATTTCGCTGAGCAGGGAGGGGAGAAATCAGGGGGAAGGAGCTCAGAGCCAGAGGTGGGAGGAGAGGAGGAAAGGACCCCGAGAAGATTCATCCAGCCTAGCTGAGCGGAGAGACTCCAAGCTCCTTTCTGCAAGGGGATGGCCAGGACTCCGCAGAGGCAAGGGGGCAGGATGAAGGGTCTGCGGGCAGGCGTGGCTTCTGAAACAAAGCCGCTGTCACCCTTCTGTGCAGGCACTAAGACATACACACACATCTGTGTGGGTATGTCTCTGTCACAAAAACCAAGGGCTAAAAAGCTTAAATAAGCTAACACCATGCAATTCAAAAAGAAATGAAAACAAATTGACCCGCCAAAAAATAAAATGAAAACAAAATTGACCCACCAAAAAACTGGAGATAGGTACAGGTACCCATGGCGCTTTTTGTTTTGACGGAGCATCTACCATGCCCCAGGACTTCTGCAGAGCTAAGTGGCGAGAACAGAATCTGACGAGTTCATCATCTGATGGGAATAGATGTTTCTCACTACATTATGGTCAGTGCACTGATGGAAACATGTTTGGGAACAGCACACACGGGAGCACACACATGTGCACACACACTTGAGGGCAGGACTTTGGTAGAGAGTGGCACTTCTTTGCAAGAGTTCTTGAGGGCCCTGCCACCCCACCCCCCCCATGGACACCTGTGTGATCCATGACTGGGTCTCCTTTTTACCTCTACTGCCGCCCACCTGTGGGACTCCTCCTCTGAGACCCTCTGTCTTATTTTGAATCTTCTGAGAAGCGGAAGGTGAAACGGGATTAGATGTATGAGAGGTTTATGGGGAAAACACCTGTAAAGGATAAAGAGGAGGCAGGAAGAGACGGCAGTACGGGCCTCATACCTGTGAAAGGAGACTCAGTGGCTGGGAACAACTGGGAGGAAGCACCGCTCAGACACACGGGTGAGACAGAGGGGTGGCAGTGGGGACCATCAGTCCGTTATGTGCCCTAAGCAGCATCCTTCCACAGCCACCCCACCTCCTCCTTCCAATCAATCAAAGCAGACTTCCCCAGGTGATGGAGTTAATAGCAACAAGCATCTATTACCATCTATTACATGTTTTCTGCATGTAAGGGGCTTGACTATATGTAGCTTGCACCATCTCGCTTAGTCCTCCCGCAATAACCTTATGAGCTAGGTGCTATTATCATTATTAGCCCATTTTACAGGCAAGGAGGACTGAGGCTCAAGCAAATTAAATCACCTGCCAGAGGCCACAGCTAGTAAATGGCAGAAAAGAAAGATGCAAAGCCTGTTTGCCCCTAACCATTGCTCTAGACTGCTTTGGCCAGGAGGAGGACTGGGAAGAGGAATGGGAAGAGTGTTTCTCTCTTTGCGCCCTTCCCTCCTGCTGAGAGTCTCTGGACTGTGTTAACAGTGCAGCCCCCAAGACGGTCCTCTGGTCTCACCAGGGCTGATGCCAGCTGATCAGCTCTAAGCAGAAGACCCAGAATGCTCACCTGAAGTACGCACTCTCCAGCAGCCTCCTATCTGGCTTCTTCTTGGGCACCACCTCCTCCAGGAAGTCCCCCCATGTTTCTATAGCACCTCATATACACCATGCCCCAAATATCTGTTATATCTGTGTCAACCCCCAAACTCAGCCTCTCTAGGACCCAAACCAGATCTGACTCATTTCAGGGTCCCTCGCACCTAGCACAAGGGGGCCTGACACTGAAGGTGTGGAAATACATGGACATGAAGCTCAGGCAAATAAACACTGGTCCAGGGGATCAAGAAGGCAAGCTTGGAGAGCTTGGGACCCTAGTGGTGAAAATCATTGCTTTCTGCAGCCTGCACTCCCCAGACTGGCCGCCAGGGGCCCCATCAACTCCCAGGCGGTGTTAGCAACTGGGCTTCTCCCTTCTCTGTAGCAAATCCAGGCTTCCCTCCCCTGTCCTAACTTCTCTTCCAGCCCAGCCCAGCCCAGGCCTGCACCCTTCCTTCCCAAGCGCTTAGCATCTGCTTGGCTGCCAGTGGCCCAGTGGGTAGCCCCAGCCAAGGAGGAGAGTTATTTTTATTTATTTCTTCTTAATCATGAACTTAATTTAGCTGCTAATCAGGTTACCATGGTGACTTGCACTGGATTTATAGCAGTTTCCTAAAGTGCTTTTTTCACACTCTTTTGGGTAAACGAATAAAATTTGGGTGATGCACAAGGCGCATAAATATTGGATGTCCTAGAAAAAGGTCAGAAGCATCAGTTTCGCATTTGCCCTCTGCCCCGCCTGGTGTGCTTAAGAAAGAGCCACGACTCTGGACAGACCTGAGGTTCCCCTCTGATGCCCTTCTTTTAAAACCTTCAATGGATCCCTAAGGCCAACTGGGTAAGGCCTAAGGGTTCTGTAGCACTTTCAAGGCCTGCCTGTCTAACCTTCCTCCCTAATGCTCTACCTTCCAATTCCCTGTGCTATTTCCTGCTTGCTCTTATATCTGTTCCTTTTCCCATGCTGTGCCTTGGGCCTGCAAAGCCCTTTCCCAATAGCTGGGAGCCTTCTCCCCTCAGAGATCTCCAGAGGGGTTAATTCCTCTCTCCTCTATTCTGGGAGTAATGGGAGTCTGGCTTGTCTTCGGATCACTCCTATGCAATGTGTTATTTGAGAACACTTTTGAGCATCTTACTGGTCCTGTTATCACTCTTGCAGGGGGAGGGAGGTGGCGTGCTGGCCAGCCCAGGAGAGCAAGGCAGAGAAAGTCAGCATTTAGACAGCTTTCCAGATTCCACTGTGTGCAAACCTTACCTCACGTTCCATCCAGGTGGTTGGAGGCAAAAGGAGCTTCACCTCCCCTCCTCTCTGTGTCTGACCCTTTAGGCTTGGAAGATCTGCTGCCTAAGGCTAACTGGAACCCCTCCCAACCCGCCCCCTGACCCCCACTCCTGCTTCCCTGGCTCCCAGAAGGAAGAGTGTCTCCAAGCTGGAGACCACAATTTCCAGGTTTCCCCTGAGGACCTTGGGGCCGGCTGCCAATCAGTCCTGGGATCAGCCACAGTCCATTAGCAAATGCCCGGGGCTCAAGGCGCCAACAGAGCCACCAGGCATCAGCCCCAGATCCTGCTCAGGGAACCCAAAGCCGCCTTCAATTATTATCTTGCCTTTATAATCAGACAAACCAGACCTATAGACTCATAGACCAGGGGCTGGTTTACCAGGCTCACAATCAGCCCTCAGCCCTAGCACATAGGTCTCACCAGGCATCCTCTAGTTCTGGATGTGGGTGCAGCAGGAGACCACTCTCTGAGCCTCAGAGTCTGAGCCTCACTTCCCCATCTAGACGGTGGGGTTGTAGTCACAGCGGATGCACTGGCAACAATAATCATAGTTCTTTGGAATTTGGAGTCACAGGAATTGGGTGTAAATCCGGCTCTGAAGTTGTATTTGATTTTGCTTTGAGGCTGAGGCCAAGGGAAGGAAGGAGGTTCCCAGAAGGCCTTTGGGAGGGTGAGGTTAGCAGGCCTAGACATGCACAGTAGTGACCAGGAAGGGGATGGCTATGACACGCCAGACAATCCTGGAACAGCTACAGTGACTTTGGCAGGCATATTTGTCCATTTGTAACCCCAAAGGTGCTCTGGTCAAAATGAATCGGGGGGCTGGGGGTGAGAGTAGAAGGACACCTCCCTCCACTGGAGCATGAAAGAACCCAGGAATCCAGACACAATTGCCCAAAGCTTGAGAGAGTTTGGGGTTCTAATCCTAGCTCAGTGGCAAACCTACTGTGTGGTCATGAGCAGGTCACTGAACCTCTCTGAGCTTCTGAGAGTTCTTCTGAAGACATCAAATCCCACTGAAATGGTGGTAGGACCTTTCCCTCCAGCATGTGAGCCTATCAAGTTGGTCCCAGCCCATTCAACAGTAGTTAGGAGGAAATATTATGACTTTGCAATAAGAACTCAGAGTGAATCATGGTAACCCCGCATGCCTCTGGGAGCTACCTTACTCCACCCCTATAAATACCTTTACCATGGTAAGTCAACAAATACCAATTCCTGATGATAACTCAACAAATGTCCAGCATGGAGGAAAGAGAAAAATCCCCAGCCTGCCTGGGTTCAAATCCCAGCTCTGCCATTTCCTAGCTGTGTGTTCATGGGAAAGTTACCTAACCTTTCTGTGTCTGCTCCTCTCTACATGTACATTGGGACTGATAGCAACATACACCTCAGCGGGTTGTTGGGAGGATTCAGTGAGTCAATACATACTAAATGCTTAGTGTTGTGTGTTAATGATTATGTACCAAACATTGCCCCCATGTGTTAAGTTCTAAAAGCTCCTATTATTTCCCCTACTTTACACCCAAGAAAACTGGGATGCGGGGGAAATTCACCCTCTTACCTAGGCCTGGTGCCCTAACCCGGTGCATTTTCCATCGGACCTTGCTGCTCTCACTTCTGCTCAATGTGATCAATGGTCTCCACTGACTTGTTTTGCAAAACAAGTTTATATAGCAAGGGAAATAGAGAAGGGAGTAGGGAGTTAATTAAGGGCAGGGTGAGCCACGGATCAATCTTAACCCCATTGAAGGAGAGACGACTAGACATCAGGATGTGATATGGCAAGGACCATCACAACACCATCTGGGAAGGCTTCTGGCCAAAAATCGAATATAACTCAGGCCTCTGGGTGTAACTACCAGTTTCCAGGAAAGACAGGGGATGAGGGAACAGGGAAGCAACATCCCAAGGGGGCAATCAGCTGATTCAGGAATGGAGACAGTTTGCAAGAGAAAGGGCCCAGATTCATCAAGAAATAATAGGCATTGTAAAAACAGAAATAAACAACAGTTTTAGATGGGAGGAGAAAAGGAAGGGGACCATTACAAAGAACCTTAAGGATGTATCAACCCAGTGTGATGTTTCTACCTAACTTAACCAAACTAAAAGTAGAAAGATATTCTTGAGACAACTGGGAATATTCGAATCTCAACCAAATATTGGATATTAAAGAACTGTTTTTTAATTTTGTTAGATGTGGTAATGATATCAAGGTTATGTTAAAAGCAATTTTAAGTCCTTATCTATTTGCAATGCCCCCTAAGATACTTATATATGGATTTTTTTTTAATCCTCCAACAAGGGGCTGAGATCAAGGGCACGTGTGGGTTCACTATGATTCCCTCTTCTTTTGTATGTTTGGAAAATAGTATAAGAAAAAATTGAAAAGAAGAAAGGAGAGTAGAAGACAGAGGCGGGTTACAAAGCAAGAAGAGTGACAGGTTCAGGCTTCAGAAACTTTGGTGGCAAGTGCTGTTGGGACCTGCAGAGAGGGGACAGGGGAGACTCTTTCTTCAGCCTCTTGGCTGTCCAAGAAGCAGTATGTCCCTTACCCATTGCAGGCCACCTGAGAGAAAGTGAGCTTTTATACATCACCCTAGAATTCATTTTGTTCATTCATTGACTGTCCAGTTCATCCATCCATCCATCCATCCATTCATTCATTTTTTCAGTCAACACACTTGCTTGTTGAGAGCCTAAAATGTGCCAGACCCTGAGAAAGGTACTCAGGATACAAAGGGGACCTTCCTATCCTCATCGCACTGACAATTTGGGCATCAGAAGCTTATTAAATCTGTTGTCACACAAATATATCTTTGCCAACCCTGAAAGCCTGATGAAAGGAGTGGATTGCATGCCACCAAGGAGTTTAAACGTGGGGGGACAGGACTTAGACTGGAGAGAAGGAGGGTCAAGAAGGTTTCTCTGTAGCATTTAAGGGGAGACTCAAATAATGAGAGGCAGCCATGGAAAGAGCCCAAGGAAGGGTTTTCAGGCAAACAGAACAGCAAGGGCAGGAAGGAGCCAGGGGTTTTCAGGAATGTTCAGTAGAGGGGACTGGCTAGAGTAGGGTGGGACAGTGAGACCCACAGGCTGGGGACATCTCGGGCTGTTAACTGCTGCCCCTGAACAAAAAGAAACCTGTCTCCCATGAACCAAACCTATCTGCCAGAGACAAATGCCCCTATAAGATATCAGTACAAATATTGGGAAAGCAGGTGACATGTTGCCTACAGGAAATGCTCCAATTCCCTAGAGAATTTTAGTTTGGGACCAAGGTGGAGAGGAAGGGAGGAAGGCTGTCCTGGGCCAGAGAGGAGGTTACTACAAAGGGAACCACTGGAATCAAATTGCTCAGTCAGTGATACTCCCAATTAGAGATTTAAAAGCCAATGGCGAAAGGCAGGCCTGTGCTCCTCTCAGGCCCCCCCTCCCTCAGCCAGCCCCAGTGAGGGAAAGGAAATGCTAGCCAACCATGGGGACGGTTTCCCAGTGATTTATGGCCCTGAGACAAAGGCTCCCCAGGAAAGGGCCTGCAAAACTCAGACATGATGGTGGAACAATTAGAGCCCATCCATCCATGGGAGTCAGTGCAGCATCCGGAAAATGGGCCTGAGACGGGGCTGGCACGGCCAGCTCTTCATATGGGCCTTTCCACCCCATGAACAAGCACAAAGGCCCGGCAGCTGGTGGGCTTAAACCCCATTTTTCAGATGGGGAAAATGAAGCTTTTGGAAGGACAACTTGCTCAAGGTCACCAGCTAGGAAATTCAAACTCAGGTCTGTTTGGGTCCCGAGACCACATTCTCTTGCAGCTTGGCCTCCTGCCTGCCTGGCAGTTTCTGCAGCTGGAGGCCCCTGGGCTCTTTCTTGAGTTTTCCAAGGTTGGACCGCTGCTACCCACGCAGGACGGTTTGGCTCTCAACTCTCAGTCCCCTCTGAAAACCAAGCTGGCACACCCGAAGCCATCATCAGGCTCCTCTCCTGCAGAGCCCCATGTTTACTTCCTCCTCTGAAACTGTGATTTTACAAGGACCGGGAAGGGGTCGAGAGTGACAGTCCCCTGCCTCTCCAGAGGCGTCCAACCTTTTTATTTTTCCTACTACACATTGGAAGAGACATTGTCTTAGATCACCCATTAAATACACAAACACTAACAAAAGCTGATGAGCCAAAAAAAAAAAAAAAATACAAGGTCTAAATGCAATACCCCACAACACAGATAAACAAAACCAGCCTCAAAAAATCTCTTTACAGCCCACGAGCCACAGGTTGGACACCCCTGAACTGTGTGCAGTGTTGTGGACCTTTATAAGAGATACCATGTAGAGAAGGGTCCCTCAGGGCACAAACACATTCCTGTGAGCTGAGCCCAGTTCCCCCACTCCAGGAGCCCTGTGTCTGACTCAGCTCTGAGATGCCAGCACAGCCTCTGGTCCCAAGAAGCACACAGCAAATGTTTGCTAAATCAAAAAACAGAGACCTTTGGCACCGGGGATGTTGCAACAAACCCAACTTTAGAAGATAAAAAATTAAAAGACGTCTTATGAAAACCAGAAAGATAGGAGAAAATGCTTCTGGTACATTATAAAAATATAAAGTAACATACATATATTTGTGCACTCCAAAAATTCTGGATGGAAAAATGTAAACCAAAATATTAACAGTCCTATCACTGTATGCAGTTGGCCTGTATAAGGTTGTATTAGCCTCCTGGAATATTTTTCGCTCTAAAAGAGCATGTGCTATTTTCAAAATAATGATGACAGGTCATAACTTTTTTTTTGATAACGTAGTTTTTAAATAATAAAGTTTAGGGTGCCACCTGCCTCTCTGAACTCAGAGCCAGCTTCAGGGGGGTGCTAGACAAGGCTCCAATATTTTATGAGTTCAAGGAGATCTTCCCTAGTGCACAGATGCCTGGGTTCACAGAACCCACATCCAGGCACCAGGAGCTGCCCAGGACCCTAGGGTGAAGAACGGCCATCTGCCAAATCCTCACCACAACCAAGTACATTTCCACAACTCCGTCCTCCATAAGCAAGTCAGTAAATCAAAGCACATCTCGTACGCAAGGTGGGCCCTTTCTGGTAAAACACAAAAAACTTAATCTTTGGTCCAGAAGCAGTAGATTGCGGCGGCAAGTCAGCAGCCAAAACCATTAATCTTTGCCGCGTTCCCCAACTGGCCCGAGTAGTAAAGAAGATAATACCCCAGCAGAATCAGTGACCCACTACAAATTGGTCCTGAAAGGTCCACCAGCATAAATAGACTTTTGCTGATCCAACACTTGTTAGGAACCCCAACAAAGAGACTATTGGCTCATCTGATGAGCCGCTTGCAATGGGCCCTTGCAATGGCTGGTGATGGATGACCACCCTCCCTTGGAGGGGAAGATGCAGCTCCTGGTATGGGGCCCTTTCTCATCTTAAATTTGTCCTCAATAAATCACAGGTGCAGAGAAGCCGGCATCAGTTTCATTACACCTACATGCTCCAGTATCAATCACGCCACCATGGCGGCCTGTCTGGGCGCAATTCATTTCAAGTGGCTGTTTCTGTCCCGATTCTGTTTCCACCGCAGTGCGCGCCTCCGAGGGGCTGGGGCCCATGGGGCAGGAGGGAGAAGCCTCCACCAAAGGCCTAGGCTCCCTTGGCCTGGGCGCCTGTTCCCGCCTCCTTCTCACTAACTTTTCCCCCAGTGGGTGTCCTTCTGAGCTCTGTCCCTCCTGCAAAGGGCTCTTGTTTTTAGATGATGACTCTGACATTTGCCACCTTGGGGTAAGTTGGCTGAGGTTTAGTTCCTTCATCTGGATAATGGGGCTAATGAAACCTACCTGTGAAGGATAAACACAGTAATGCGTGAAAAGAGCCTGGCACAGTGCCGGGTGCACTGTGGGTCTCCCAAAGATGTCAGTCCCAGCGCTGCCACTCCCGCCTGGGTGCTTGTGGGAGACGGTGTATTGCAGGGATGGGGTCCTGCCTTCCCTCTGGTGCCAGGCCCCCTGGGATAGCACAAACTCTCTTGTTCCTCTTCCTAGTGTCCACCTGCCTGGGCCATCTCTGGTGCCAGCAAAGGTATGTCAGTTACAGCTCAGAATTTATGAGGACACTGCCACCACTCATATTTTGTCTTGTTCCTTTCATTGTAGGCTGTTAAAATACACTTAAAACTGAGGACACACGAGAGCTCCCAGACCTCTTCTTAATGCACATAATCAAATACTCTAATGCCATTAAATGCATATATAAGGTTCATCATAAAAGCCGTGAACTTCTTTTTTAAAGAACCATAAAGGGGAATAAATGGCTTCTTTTTAGGCAGGCCCTAGCCCAGTCTTCCTGCAGCCACTAGAGGCAGGACAGAGGCGCCCCTCCCAGGCTGCTAATAGGCCTCCTCTGGAGAGCACAGCCCAGCTGCCTCTACTACGGGGTGGAGGCTCCAGGCCCAGTGGCAGCCCTGTAAATTGTTAACTAAATGAGTGGCTCTTTGAGCTGAAGAGAGGGCAGTGCAAAGGCCCCTGCTTCTGGGCAGTCAGCAATGTCAGACAGAAGAAGCTTTTCAAGAAGACACTTCCATTCACTCTAAACCTACAAGAGAGCTGGGGTGACAGGGCCATTTATTTGCAGAAGAGCTGGGAAGGGGGTGGAAAGGGGAGGCAGAAAGAAGAAGGAGGAGGGAGCTAAGTAAAGGAAGGAGAGGCAGGGAAAGAGAAAGGAGATTTAGAAAGCAGGTAGAGAGGAGTCAGAGAGGGAACCGGGAGGCTTTGCCTCAGGCTATAGTTTCATGAACATTGCATGATGTCTCAGAGTTGGTGACAGATGCTACAGAGCTGCACACATATACACACATACATATATACACGTATACACACATACACACATATATACATATACACATGCATACACACATATACACACATACATATGCACACGCATATATGCACACATATATACATATACACACACATATACACATGCATATATACGTACACACATGCATATATACACACACATATACACACATACACACACACATATATATACACACACATATACATACACATACACACATATATACACACGCATATATGCATACACATATACACACATACACGCATATATATACACACATGCATATATACATACACACACATGTATACATATACACACACACATATATATATATACACACATGCATATATATACACACACACATGTATACACACATATATATATGCAATACATCTTGGCGAACAGAATACAATATCAATAATGACAATGACACTGAACCCTTACTATATGTCCAGTCTGCTTCTAAGTCTCTTACAAACACGACCTCATTTAATTCTCCTAACAACCCCATGTGGCAGCTACTACGTTTCATCAATTCTAAGACATACATTTTCCTTTTCCCATTTTAATGTCTCTGAAATTGAGATGCTTTTTACAATTGCTGCCAGCCTGGCAGCAGTCTTGATGTTATCGTCATATCTGGGAACACACATCAAAACTTGCAGAACAAGTATTTGTAGCTGAAAATCCCTGGGACAATGGAGGAGTGGTTTTTAAAGAAACACAGCCACTAATGTTTGTCATGAGGCAGATGAATGGTCTGCTGAAAAACATAGGCATCAACAATGCTGAGTAGTCTCTGAATATGAAGAAGTTTAAGGAATACCTTCAACATTATTTCATCTGTGTTTTTCTTTGTATGGGTGTGCAAAGCCTTATGATAACAATCTGTGGCTAAAGAAACCAGAACATTCTTCTTGGGAGTCTAAAATTAAAATTCTAAGTGATAAGAAAGTATCACAACCTGGTTTCACTGGTGATGATTTTGTTTTTCTTAGCATTTCATGAAATAATGGTGCAGCATGCAAGCATGTTAAGCCCCATCTTACAGATGAGCAAACTGAGGCACGTTTATTACTTACTCAAAGCCACACAGAAAGTCAAAACTCCAGGTCCTTCTGATTCCAGAGCCTGTGTTCTTGACCATTATTGCTACTCAGCTCTGATATCCCTGGAACCAGGTTCAGCATAGGTTCTGATACCAGCTTAGCCACTTCCTGGCCTTGGGATCTAGGAGAGTAACTTCTAGCTTCTGAGTCATCAAGCAGAGAGGCTAGTGAAACCTGCTTCACAAAGTTACAGGTGGGAAAATCCGTATGTGAAAAGGTTCAGTGCCCAGCTCTAAGAAACCGCCCAGGATGTGGGGCTAAAGGAGCAGGAAAGAGGGTCTGTATATGCATTCCTGACACATCTGAAGAGACCTCCTTTCCCTCTGCAGCAGCTGACAAAGAAAGGCTTGGGTGGCCCCAGGATTCCAGAACTGGGACTGGAACTGTAAGAATCAGTTACAGTGCCCAGCCCTTCCTTACTACTAACAAAACAACAGCCACAGTGACCATAATAATGTATTATTTTATTATTTCCCTTTGCATCTTTCGAGTACCTGCACCGTGCTGGTACGGAGCCTAAGGCCTTCGCACATAGTCTATCCTCGCAGTAACCCCCACGAGTGGGTACCTTGAGGATGACGTGGAGGCTCAGAGAGCTGAAGAACACACAGGGTGGTCCGGGACTTCCCGGGCCCATTCAGAAAACAAATACACCCGGTGTCTTCCATTAACTTGATGTTCTGGGGTCCAGTGATTCGTCCCCATTAGGTCTGGGATTTCAGTTAAAAAGTTGACTTTTTTCTCCTTTACTCCTCTGAATTACAAATAAAACATGTTTACTGTACAAAATTTGGACAATATTTTTAAGGAATGCACATACTCTCATAGCACAGAGAATGCCTCCTTGTTCACGTACTTTTGTTTCCATCCATTCTTATTTCTAACCGTATTTCACACAACGAGCATTACACAGGCAACTTTATACCCCGCTTTTTTTCTTTTAGCCCAGGCATGTTCCTAGAAACAACTTCACTTTTATTTTTACTAATATCCTTGAATTAACCTGAGTGTGTTAAAGACACTCCTCTAATATGGGACAGTCACTGCGGGACCGTACAGTGGGCTCATGCGCAGACCTGGGTAACTAAGCTTTGCTTACATTTTTATTTCCTTGGGATTATTTACAACAGCATTCCTAAGTCAAATGACTTGTACGTTTTTAAGACTTTTGATAGATATTGCCAGATTGCAATTTATATTTAAGAATGTCTATTTCAACCCATCCTTGCCAACAGGGAATATTAACATTTTTAAAATTCTGTTAATTTGATGAGTAAAATTCTCCTGATTGTTTTAACGTATGTTTTAACATATCTTTGTTTACTAGCAGACATGAACGTGTTTTCAACCTTACTGCATAATGATAATCTGTGAATTTGTGGCATTACAGCAGAATAATTAAGAGCCCCTGCTGGATTAAGCTGCCTGGTTTTGAATCCTGGCTCCCTCCTTATGATAAGTGTGGTCTTGGGATGATTATTTAACTTTGCAAACCTTTTCTTTTCCTCATCTTGTAGCAGGAATGAGAATACTAACTCCTATCTCATAAGATCTTTGTAAAGAAAGAGAGAGCCCTTGTGAATTACACCTGGCATCGAGCAAGTGTTCACCAAATATTGCTTGAATGTCTTCATTTGCAAATTCCTTTTCATACACGTCCCTCGTTTTTCTTTTGAGCTCTTCATATTTTTCTTCTCAATTGGAAAGACTCTCTTCATATGAGGAGCATTAGCCCTTTGTCACATTTGTTGTGGATATTTTTTAATTGGCTTTTAAAGCTACATGCTTTCTGCTTTGATGGCCTCCATGAAATTATTTTAGGGCCATTCACATTTAGTAAAACTGCGGGACAGAGTTATGTCTATCAAGTAAAGATTTAGAAAAAGGAGGGGGGTTTAGTTTCCAGTGATGCACCTTGTAAGGCATTGTCTCGGCTCTCAACGCCGCACTTCTGACAGATGAGGCAGGACTAGGTGAGGATGGCTGGACTCACAGAACACAGACAATACCCAGAGATTTGTCCCAGCTCTGACATGCTGGTGCCTGAACACAGCACAGGGCACTTTATGTCGGGGAAAGAAACAGTGGATTTTTTCCGGAACCCTATCTTTCTCAGTTTGGAAGCTGTCCTCATCGTTGCAAGGACATTTTGGGAAAAAACCCTCCTTTTCCAAGGCATACCTTGTCACTGGTGTGTACTCAGTATGCTTCTGCCAACAAGGGTTCCTAGGAGTGAGAAAGCCTCCGGTCGGTTTTGTTTTCATTTTTTATGTCTATTAAAAATAAACATGCTGAGAGGCTGCCTTTTAGTCTCTTTATCAAGCCCCAAATGACGTGTAGCCCTTGTCAAATCAGCAGTGACGAACCCAGCCAGCATTTACCAAGTCAGATTTGTAAGGCATCGGAAACAAACTTAGTTAAGGGCAGGTTTCCCCTCCATTGATCAAAACAGGTTTGAGCCAAGTGTTGGGCAGTCGCCATCCATTGGTCCCTTAACTCAAGTAAGGTTTGCAGGCAGGCAGGATGCCGTCCCCAGCCCACCCACCAGGGCTCAGCTCACAGGGACACCGGGCAGCCTCTTCTGCCGGGAAAGCCGAGAAGCTCACCTCTTTCCTGGCTGGCACAAATGGGATACGTTTCCTGCTGAGTCAATTTAATCAATACTTTTCTTGCTTTGGAAACTCGGAGCGTTTAGAGAGAGCAAAACCACACTACACAGCAAAGCAGCTTTAGATTCTAATGAGCTTCTCCGTGCTAATTAGTGACTTTGCTAACTGGAAGCTTTCTTTGTTAGAAAACACACTCTTGCCTGGGAGTGACGCAAGATGTCAGTTTTTCCACACGTACCTCATTTCATCTTTGATTATCAAACCAGAAAAGGAAGTACTTTGTTCCTCTCCCTCTGTTAGAACAAACAGATTTTTATTGTTTTTATTATTATTTTCTTTCACTGACTACTATTGCATTTTGCCTCGTAAAAACCGGAAAGCGCAAGAAATCGATTTCTCCTAAATTCTGTCATTTGCCTGGCAGGACACGGAGCTCTGGAGGGTAAACCTGGCCTCTTCCGGAAGAGACACCACAGTGTGCCCCCTCCCACCCCCCTCCCATTTCGTGGTAAGATTTGATAATTTGCAAATTGAGCAGCCATCATTATTTTCCAAGGAGCAGGCAGGGTCTCCACTCCTCTCTAGGAGAACGTGGCCCAATCATTTGTCTCCACAACGCACGCATTCTAGAGCACTTGAGAATTCTTAGCCAGAAAGCTGATTACTAACACAGGAACGGTGATAAAGAAAAATCTTTATAAAACCTGGGAAGGAGGAGAGGGAAGTTGAAGGGCAAAATGGGAAAGATGTACAGAGCTCACCGCTTCGGATTATCAGCCCACCTTGGAGGCTTCTGTGAATCAAAATTAGAACTTGGACGTATGAGTGGGATTTCTCTCCTTCTCTCTTTTCTGCCTTGTTGTCTATCTGGGTCCCTCTGTCACTGTCTCCATCCTGTGTCCTTTCTGGGTACTTGAGGATGATACCCTGCCTGGAAATAATTGCACTCAGATCCCTGATTCCCACTTAAAAGTCTTTGGGACTGATCGAGATGAAGCCCATCGGGCTTTTGTTTCCAAAAGTGCCCCCATCATTTATTAGATGAATTAAAGTATCAATTTCTGTTTAAACATTAACAGGGTGATGCCAAATATTAGTCAGTTCCTAATAATTTTGAGGGATTAAAAAGATAATAAAAGTAATAGTCCATTACATTACCTACTTCAGCAAGATTGTAATGAACGTAATAAATTCTGGATCAGGGTTATAACAACTTCCATCTATTTAAAATGAATTTGTAGGGTTACTTTCATTAACTATGTATATGGGGAAAATGATCTGACATATTACTTTAAAAGAGCTGTAAAACCGATTAGGAGAAAATATGCTTTCCAGACAGGGATGCTGGCCACGGGGGACAGCTGCATCCGTGGGTAGCGGGGCACACACTGCTGAGACAGCCCGATTTCGTCCCGCTTGCTACTCTGAAAAATCCGTGACAGCATTAGCACCGGTGAACGAGGGTGATGGAAACTTCTTTTTCCCTTTCTCTCTCTCTCTCTTTTTTTTCTTCCCCAGGTATATTCCTATTAATGAACCAGGGCTCGCCCTGGGAACTTCTGCAAGGAAATAGACCCTAGGCCTGCAGCCCAGCCTGGCCTCCGGACCCCCAGGGGACAGCTGCCACATTACGGGGGCCCATGCCCTCATTGCCACAGGAGACAAGGGAGCTAGCACTTGACTGCACCACAGAAATTACTGCTGTACCTCGAATGCCCGCTTCATTTATCAATTTCATAGCAGAAAAACCCATATGACTGCCTTGCTCAGTCGCACGCTAAATCTAGTCACAGAAAGCTCCCCACCGCCAGTCAAGTGTGTTATGCACGGGGCCTGGATAAAGTAACTTGAAATACCACTAATGATTTATACTTAATTAAACTTCTAAGTGATTAAAGTGGCAGTAATGAATGAATAACATTCCCCTGCCCACTCGGCCCAGCTTGTCCAGGCAGAGTGGGCCTCGCCTGGGAAGGGGAAGTCAGCGGGGACTGTGCCGCCTTAAGCCATTCCCTCTGCTCCCCCACGCTGCTCATCTGGGTCCCGGCTGAATTGCTCTCGCTTGCAGTAAATGACTCCATAAGCACCAAATCAGACCATTGATCCTTTTTATTAGATTACCCAATTGTAAGGTTAATGCATTTGCATTTGGCACACGGAGTCGGTCGGCTCAAGTCGTGCGGGGATCGAGGTTTAAATGGACACACGCAGTTTGAGGCTCTGTCAACATATTGATTTGTCGGTAGCAGTAACCAGATGTTGATGCTCTTCTGTCCCACCCCCACACCCCCGAAAGAAGACACACCGTGGCGGGGGGGGGTGTCACTTCCTTAGCAGAAGCCCCCAGGACAGCCCGGGGACCAAAGTCACCTCAGACAGGGACAAAGATGGACACGTCACCTTGGACCAGAAATCTTGCTGTTTGCTCTAAATGAAGATGAGTCGGGATTTAAATCAGTGACGAGGACACAGGCCCCCGAAACCAAACGTGCTTCTTTCCTGACGGACCTACAATCTGACCAGGGCAGCCATTTATATCCAGGCTTCAACATTCGATGTGAATTTATTCTTAGGTTTTCTAAATGCATGAACCAAATGCTAATTAAATGATCCACCTTTGTCAGGATTTTCCAGTAAAGAAATTCACAAGTTGGAAAAACATACTGTATTAACCTAATGTGAGTGCTGCTTTAGAGAATGTAGCCTTGGCTTGGGGGGTTATTAGAAGTTACCCAGAGAAACCGCCCTAGAAAACCATATCTTCTTATACAAGGGGAAACTGAGACCCAGATAGAGACAAAACTTACGCAGGTTTCCCCCAATGAGTTCATGGAAAATCTCTCCAGTCTTCTGCCTTCCAGATCAGCCTAATGTTCCATCCTCAGGTAAGACGGAAGTACTCCCAGAAGAGGTGGCTTTGAGGCTGTGACAGTAAAGAAATAGTCTTTTTATATAATACAAATGTCCTTCGACACCAGCCATATTTCATATTCAGCTGCATAAACTAGGTCTTTGTCTAAACTGTTCTGTGGAGGAAGATTCGCTGGAAGTATACTGCTTACGGGATGGATTTGTTCAGCAGCTTGCCTCTGAGGACAAGGAAGCCGGTTTCCTAGCATTTCAATTCAGTTTGCTGTTTCTGCTATTCACTTTCCAAAAGTGGCCAGCCCCCTGCTCCATCATTAGGGCCACACTCTGAGCCTCGGCTTCCTCAGTTACAATAATTCCTCCCTTTGCTGGATTGTTTTGAGACTAAGTGGGATAATATGTATGAAAATGACCAGCATAGATGTGGCCACGCAGAGCTCCTGACCCATTAGGCATCTCCCTCCTGGTTTCTTAGGAAAAGAGTGATCCCCTGAGCCTTACAGGCAATCACCGACTGGTGACAGGCAGTCTAGGGACGGTCCACACGTGTCGGGAGCCACTTTCCTACCCAGCATTCTCCTGCTTTGCGAGACGGGCTGGGGCCAGCCTCTTACTTCCCTCCCCTGCCGGAGGCTGGAGGCTGAGCCTTCTTTGAGTCACCACCCCAACCCTGCATGAGTTTCACCAGGCCTAAGAGGCCATAAGGACAGGGACAAGGTGATTGCTCTAACAAGAATTCAACTACAATTCAATGGCTATAAAAACAATTTTAACTCACATTTTCGAGCACTCTGTCATTTCAATGCATCTAAGCCTCCTGATAATCTTATATGAAGCAAATGGTTATGCCCACTTTATAGAAGTGGAGACTGAGACTTGCAGAGGCCAAATAGTGGTCCAAAGTGAAACAACTGGAAAGGGGCAGACATGGGGCTTAAGTGCAAGCCAGGCCAACTCTGTGATCTGTCACAAGGCCCCCCTCCCAGAGCTGATGGCGTCTCTGTTGGCAGGGCACAACCCAGAATTCAGCAGGGATCCTGGCCTGTCCTTCCTCTTTTAGCCAGAGGGTCCCCTGAGCTAACATCCCCAGGGGCAGGCAAGAGATAGGAAAGCATCTATCCTTGGGTAAAGCAGAGGATCAGGGGTGAAAGGGAAAATCTGAGTGAGCAACAGCTGACCTTGAGAGTTATTGAGAAAGTGCTGAGATGGCAAGTCCTGGTGGTGACAGGACCCTGGAGGCCTTCAGGAAGGACCCTTATCTGATTAGGTACATGCGGGCAGATTCTACCTGGAGATGGTGGCAGCTGGGCTGTCTGGACAAAGAGGGCAAAGAGAGGTTCTTAATCTAGAAAGGCATTCCAGTACTAGGGCTTGGCACTCAATAAGCCCCAGAGCTGGAGCAGACCAGGTTCCCCATCCCCACCCACCAGGTAGTCAGAGGTGGCCTCCGAGTTCTGAGGCAAAAACATGGAATGCTAGCACAGGACAGGCAGAGATCGTAGAAGAAGCAGCCTATACTTGCACAAAAACGGACAGATTCTTCATCTCTAAGTGAGCCGGTGCCTGTCTGCAAAGGTGTACTTATATGTGCATGTGTGCTGAGCACCTAAGTGTATGTGCACGCACGCTCACACAGGACTGTGTCTGAGAGTGCTGTGTGGGACAGAGTCTGGGTGGTTGTGTCTCACTGAAGATGAAGGGTGTATGTGGGTATTATGCCTCCATGAGGGATTTTATGCCCACAACTCAGCTGAGATCAGGATTAACAGCAGGGACAATTGGTCTCAGCAGTAGGAATGTAACCATCCAGAGAAGCAGGTGCTGTGGATCCAAAGAAAGAGAGTCTACTCTGTCTTGGGAAGTCAGGGAGGGATGCCTGGAAGGGGGTGGGGGGCTACAAGAGCCCTTCTCTCTACGTCTTTGAAGGGTAGGCCTGAACCTTATTACCAGCCAGTCATATTTTATCTATCGTCCTCAGGGCAGTCTGAGATGGGCCAAACGGCAGGATGGGCCAAGGCAGTGAGCCAGCCTTCTCCCCCCAAATATAAATATGGCCCTTATCAGGCCTTGTATTCATATAAGAAGATGGGAGGAATCAGGACAGCCCCCTGGCTACCATCACCTTCCAGACTTGGGGTTCTCAAGTACCTTCTGCTGGATTTGTCCCTGCCTGAACAGACCTGGCTTTTTATACACGACACAGAAGGTTGGAGCCCTGCCTGGAATGAGCACTGCCTTGTCTGGGGTGGGCCACAGAACCTGCCCCTCTGGCCTGGATGCTGGGGTCCCTGAATCCCACTCCTAACACCTCCTCTGTGGTGGCATGATTTGGAACACACCCTCTCAGCAGCCTGAACCTCAGTT
The DNA here is from genome assembly GCA_963574575.1 of Galagoides demidoff. NCBI lineage: Eukaryota > Metazoa > Chordata > Mammalia > Primates > Galagidae > Galagoides > Galagoides demidoff. The sequence goes on from CAUYQV010081488.1 coordinate 131,995, forward strand.
TCCTCATCTGTCACACGATGATCACTTCCAGCACACCTCAGCCGCCTGGAGATTGGGTCCTGACCTTCAGCAGCTGTGCAGTCCCAAGCAAAACACTAAGTCCTCTGAGGTTCAGTTTGCTCATCTGTAAAACAGGGACAATAATAGCAAATGAGATAAAAATGAAAAGGGAAGTACTTTAAAATTTAAAAAATATCTAGCATTTAAGAGAAGTCACCCAAGAGAAGGAAATACTCGGCCAGATTCTTAGTCCTTTTCTTAGCCTGCTGCCCTGGCTGGGCCTGTCTCAGAGGATGGAAGCCTCTGGTTATTGCCTTCAGGGTCCAAGGAGACTCAGACAAGGATCTCCAGGACCCCAAGACAGGAGGCCCAGGGACGGAGTCTGCCGGTCAGAAGGCACTGGCCTGTGGCTGCCTGGAGCTGCACAGCAATGCTTCAGGAAAAGGCTGACAAGGATATTAGCAGTGTGGGTTTTTTTTAATCCTGAGTCCAGAGAAAATGCACGGTCAGGAATAAAGACGCCCAAGAGAGCAAGGAGAAAGAGAAATACTCAGAATTAGCCAGCGGGCGGGCAGCAGGGACAGAGGCAATGCAGCCCCCAGCTGGGGAGGCGTCCGGGTAGTGAGCAGGCCTGGACAGGCACGTGAGGGGACTGGGGCTGACTGCAGCCCAGCCAGCAAGGGAATGGAAGACAAAATGGAAGCCATCACCGGGTGAGTCTGGCACCCCTGGGGTGGCTGTGTTCCCCCTTGGCCCCCCCAGCCACCAGGCAGTGGAAAGGGTACAGCCAATGGGCTAGAGTTCTCTGCTCCCCCTTCTTCATGGAGCTCTGGATCGTGGACATTGGGGTTGGGGAGCAGCCAAGAGGCTGCTCAGATACCGCAGGAGGCTGCAGAAGCCTCAGCAGTCAGGAGGCCTCCCCAGAAGCTGAAACAAGACAAGGATGACAGAGACCAGGGCCCTAAAAATTCCCTGGGCTCCTCCCTGGCAACTGGACAGAGCGGGCATCAAGGCATTCAGGGAGGTGGCCCCAGGGCTTGCTTTAAGATAGAAAGGAATGGATTTTGATGAGCCAGGCTGGAGAAATTCATTTACACCGGCAGTGGAACTGATGTTGTTCCTAATTGAAAACCTGCTTTTCACAAATCATTTAGACTATCAGATTGCTTAAGAAAAAGCCCTGGTGTCCTGAGTGTGTGTGTGTGTGCGCGTGTGTGTGCGTGTGTGTGCATGTGTATGTGTGTTGGGAGAAGGCAGAATTAATGCATCAGCCCCCCCCATTCTATTGCAGATTCCAAATTAATGGCGTATAAATTAATGACAAGTATGCGGGGGGACCTGGAAGTCCAATGCTTCTCCACTGCTCCCTGACTCTGGGTCCTCAGGCAAAGTGCTTCTCTGAGCTGCCTTTCTACTAATGTATTATAGAGGAACAGGGCTGCACATCCCCGAGTCGCTGGCCGTGGTGGGGACCACAACACCCACTCAGCCCAGCGTGCATACTCCCAAAGGCCTCAAATTGAAGCTTTTGACAGTGTCTGGGTTAATAGCACAATTACACAGAATTAAATTGCGTGCATGTGTTAAAAGCATTCATTTGCTAAATGTGATATTTATTACACCACAATTTTGGCTGTGGCCTTTTATATTTCAGTATTTTAATACACCAGGAGCCTCTATAAACAAAAGCTTCAGGGCCTTTCACTCACCCTCTGACCTCAGAACCTCATTCCCATTTCCTATTGTGCAGGGTCCTTGCACCCTCAATTGGAGGATTTTAGGATTCCTATGCCATCTAGAAGGAGAAGGGGATTGTTTCCCCTGAGCATTGCTGACTTCTCTGTGCAAGGCTTTAGATTACACTTGACATAGCCTGGCAGACGTTCCTGAGAACGACTGTGAACCCTCAGCCTTACTCCCTCCTGACAGCCGCAGTGTCTCTGGGCCGGTAACTGAGCAAACACCTTCTTGTGTTTGTGCTCCCCTCTGGGGTGCCAGGTCATGGCAAGAACCACCTGGACCTGTCCCCTCCTCAGCCTGCTTTCTACGGGTCACCTATGTGAACATCGAACCCAAATCACGATCCCCAAATTTAATTTATTTCTACCTAAACAAGTTCTTTTATCATAAAGCAATAAATTTGTCTTGGTGCTAGCAATTTGTTGCGGGTGACATAACATTGCAAATTGATTAATCACTACTGTACGCAGCAAAATGAGAAAAGCAAGGAATTATTATGAATAGCGTCCGTCTTTTACGGGAGGGATTCATTATTCAAAAGTGCTCGATGGTGCTTACATGTGCCCTCGGTGCAGATTACATCCATTTGCAGACTTCCCACATCATGCTTACACAAATCAACAAACGTGCATTTATTAAGACATAGAATGAAAGCTATTTAAAAGTGAAAAATGGCCTTTTGCATTACTTTTTCTTCAAGGAAGGCAAATATGGGTGGGATGTTCTTGGGAAGCATCCCACTGTTATCACCCGAGCATCTCTGGATACTGTGCCTCCTGGCTGATGCAGGCACTACCAAATCTGCCTGCTTTGCCTTTGAGAGCCCCAGGATCAGAAATGCCCCACCACTGGTTCTGGAACCTCCCTCCAGCTCAAGAGACTCAAACAATCAGCTGTTACTTCCTGCCCGGGAAGTGCAGCAGGTGAGAGCTCTCAGTCCTCAGAAAATGAGCCTCCTGACTGCCCCCAGGGAAGGGACAGGAAACAAATATTAATTGAGCACCTACTCTGTGCCAGACCTACTCCTGAATGCTTTCCTTGCATAAATAAAGCGAGTTCCTTTCCCTCCCTGAACCTCATAGGGTTGCTGTAAAGACCAGCTGAGATAACACAGGGATGTAAAGCCCACGGGAAATGCTCGGTACATTTAGCTATTTTAATTTTATTCAATGATTCCCATGGTCAGTATTATTACCACCATTTCACAGATGAGGAAACTGAGGCCAAGAGAGATTGCAATATTTGCCAAATCACACAGTAAATAAGTGAGAAGGGCTGACCTTCGATTTAGGATCTGCCTTGCAAAACGTGGGCTTGTATTAAACCACCTGCAGAGCACTGCGTGACAGTCAAGATAAGCCATGGTGGGGACCTCTCATGTGACAGAGGGGGCCACAAACCATTCACACTCCAGCCACCTTCCCTCTGCCTTCAGGTGCGTCAGATGGGACATTCCAGAGGGTCTGGAGATCTTATGACCTTCCCCTTCTCTGTCCCTAAGTTCCCCACATCAGTCTCTGGCTCTGGTCCATTACTTCTCCATTTATTTGTTCCATTATGGAAGACTCTTCCAGAAGGAGGCTCATTGCCTGCCCTAGTGAAGGCTAACGGGCAGCTCACAGCTCCAGTATTGACTATTCCTGCTGAACTCATGCTTTGCTTAAAAATAGATTGAGTTCTCAACTTTCATATTCTAATTAGATTTCAAAGCAACTTTTATAAAATGAGAAAGGCTTTATTATTTTCCTGCTGCATGGAGAGCTATTAACCCCTCCCCACCCAGGCTAACATCCCGTCTAATCCCTCCTGTCACCCATCAACCGAGAGAAGTCACTCCTCTTCTTCTGCGAAAACTGCACCAAGCCACAAACCCGTGTCCAGGTGCCCAGAATCCAGGGCTGTCATGTGAAACGCTCCTGTGAGCATATCTTTTATAACACTGTTTCTCTAGTGGTGTTCCTCAAACCGCCCTGCATGGAGATCAGCCCAGGGCTTGCAAGATTCCAAAACCCCGCCCAGAATCATCTGGGGGTGTGGCCTGGCAGTTGGAATATTTGATGAAGTCCCCGTGTGTTATTTTTTGCATACCAAAATTTGTGAACTACTGTCCCGGATACTTCTCGAACCCCCTGCCCAGTTTCTGATGCTGCCAGGTTGAATATTTGATTACTGCAATTTCAGGTCGATTCACTGACACCCCTCACTTAATGAAGGGGAGACATAAGCTAATAAGGTGTTTGCTATCCTGAGGCCCATTTGCCCCCCTTCCTGTCACCTTCCCTCAATCCAGGTCCCTCAGGGCATGCCCTGGGCTCCCAGTAGGACCAGGATACCCAGGCTGAGTCAGGCTGTGGGCCACTTACTGCTCATTCTGGGCACAAGGACAGACCAGACTCTTCTTCAGTATAGAAGTGACAAGGGCATTGCTCTGCAATTCCGACCTCTACTCACAATAGCCAGAGCCCCACAGCTGCCAAGTACCTCTGTCACTGACTGTTCCTCTCCCAACCTGGCATTATTTTATATACCCTTAAGGATAGTAGTTCTCAGACCTTAGCATATGTCAGAAGGTCCTGGAAGCCTTGCAGAGACACAGATTACCGGGCCCCCCCTCCCAGAGTTTCTGAGGCAGTAGATATGGCTTGGGTCCTGAACATTTGCCTTGCTATCAAGTTTCCAGGTGATATTGCTGGTTCCGAGGACCAGATATTAAGATTCTAGACTCTAACCTCCACGTTTTATCCCTAGCATCCTATACATGGTAGGAACTCAATTTGTGTTTGCAGAATGAATGAATGAATGAGTAAATGATTGAGTAAATGTTATAAACAGCCTACTGGAGCCCTCCCACTAGGACTCCTCGTTCTGCCCCCACCTTGTCTGTGGTTACCCCAGCATCTGCCAGATGTCTATAAGGGTGCCTGGAGGACCAGGACAGGGTTTGTGGCTGCTCGTGCCCACAGATGCCAGTAAGGCTCACCGGAGCAGGGATGGCCCACTGGATGCTATACCAGCAGTGAGGCAGCCCACTCTGGCCCATCATTTTCTAGCTGGGTGACCTTGGCTTTGCCCTAATAATATTCTACAGAGTCTCAGTTTCCTTATTCATGAAGATAGGCATTGCTCATTATCTCCAGGGTCACTATAAGGATTCAATGAAGCTGTGTGTGAAAAGGGATAAAGCTGTGTGCTTGGGCATCTTTTTTGGTTGGTGTCTGTTCCCTCTTTCATTCCCTTCACCCCCAACTCCTGTGAAATGAGTCCCAGACATGTTTCAGGAGTAATGAATTCCCTCATTTCAGCCAAACCACCCGTGATCCTGGGTTTGTAGGGATGTACGATGGAACATGATAAATTATTATTTTAAGCAGAAGCTTCATTCAAATATCCATTTCCCTGTCAAGTTAATTTTGTTTCGATGTATCTTCTAGTGGGTTTTGATTGGGAGCATAGATAGTACACTTAAAGAAGAACATTATATCTTTGCCCATTCGCTGAGTGATAGGGAGCTGATGGGGTAGGGGAGGGGCATTTGGGGGATTATTGCAGACAGGAATTTCTACCTCCAGTCATGCTCAGCTGCTGACGTAGCTCTGAGGGTTAATTCTAGTCACTGCATGTCTGTCCACGGGACATGGCAATGCTCCATCTCTCCTCAGGCCAGGAGCGTATTTCCTGGGAACACCCAAGAAAGTAGCCCTATACCCAGTCCATAGTTCCGTCTGCATTTCAGAGCCCCTTAGCCCATGAAAATTTCAGGATGAATTTCCTAAGAACAAGAACGTTCTCTTATATACCACAGGGCAATGATCATGATCAGAAAACTAACAGAAATGCAATACTCTTTATCTAGTTCAAGGTCCATATCCAAATTTCGCCCGTTCTCCCCAAAATGCCCTTCCTAGTCATTTATTTTCCCAGTTCAGGGTCCAATTTAGGATCATACTTCACATGTCTGTGTCTCGGCCCTTTTGCCGCCTTTAGTCTAGAATCACCCCCTAGACATGCTTTACCCTTCATGACCTTGATGTTTTTAAAACCAGTTGTTTTTCAGGAAAGAGCTCGGTTTGTGTTTGTCTGATGGTCCTCACGATTAGATTCCAGGAACGCATTTTCGGCTGCAAAACACACAACTGATACTGTGTCCTTCTCAGTGAGTTCTACCTGTCCTGCGAGTGAGGTTGACTTCAATCACTCGGTTAAGGTGGTCACCCCAGGTTTCTCCACCTTGAAGATATCATTTCCTCTTTGTAATCCCTAAGTAATTTGTGGGAAGATACTTCCAGATAATGTGAATTTTCTTGGACTTGTTTGTAATAGTTTATATAGGCGATTCTTGCCTGAATCAATTATTACTGTGATGGTTGCAAAATGGTGATTTTTCCAAATTCATCATGTCTTTCATCTGTATTTCCCAGTTGGCATTGAACTGTAAAGAAGAGTGTTCCCTTCTCCCCGTTCTAGTTATGTATTCATTCACTTGTTACTAACACTATCAACGCCGAGATCCTTCTTGAGTATTTAATGTGCTATAAACCACTGTCATTGCAATCATTATTTGATGCTTGAATCGCGCGATCTCATCGAATCCTCATGACAACTGGTTTGGCCACTATTACCAGAGATGTTCATACTTCCCACCTTAGCTCCTGAAGCTATGTCAGGGATGCAGTGGGACTCTGCTTCCTGACCTGCAGACCAAGGCTCTGTCCTGGAAACACTGCTCTCCCTGCAGGACTCAGCTGGGGAAGCAGGTGCCCACACATAGCATCACCAAGCCCTGACTTGCCACCAACCCCTGTGGAAATGGGTCTATAGTTTAGAAGAAAGCCCAACTTCCCCAGCACTCTCTTGCTCTGTCTAAGCTAGCTGAGTCTGCAGGCACAGAGGCCAGTTTTCTGATCTGTAACATGGGTCAGTTTAATGGGCAGCCTGTTAACATGATGCCCTCAGGCCCTCTTGGTAACAGCAACCTCATAAATCAGTTGAATCTGACTCCATGAGCGTGGTCATCCTGGATTCATCATCCAACAGATACTTGCTAAGCACCAACTCGGTGCTGAGCTCTGGGCCAGCCTGGAGATACAGCAATGAGCAAGTCAGATAAGGTTCTTATTTTGGAGCTCATGTTCAAGAGGACTGGATTGTAATCAAATCATTCCCCCCCCCCCCCCGATAAATTTCCTATAAGGGCAGGGACGAAGCTTAGAGAAGAAGGGACCATTATGACCAACGACCCCAACAGGAGCATTTGACTTTGTTTTGCACATCAGAGAGTAGACAGGTTGAAGTCAGTGGTTTACAACACACTTTGTTTGAGAACTTTCCTGCAAGTGACGAGGAGGAAGCAGAGACTCAGAGAGGTTAACAGACTGAGAGGTTGCACAGAGGTTAAATGACTCACCCAGGATTGCACAGTGGTGGAATCCAAACCGGAGTCTGCTGCCTCTCCAGCCAGGCACTGATGCAGCTCTTCGGCTAAATTGGTTTCCTGAGGGTCTCTACTGATTCTGGGCACAGAGTCTGTGTCCATCTGTCCAATTTAGCACACTTTGTTTCTGCTGTGACACTGAAGGGCCCCACTAAGCACAGCCGGGGGAAAGTGACTTTCTAATAGGTTCAAACATTCTCTAAATGAGTTTTGATTTATTTTAAGGACCAATGTCAGAAAAATCTGACAAGCCTGAATATTCAAACAAGGAGTGCATAGATATGCCTGTCATTGGACATCAGAGACCTATAACTATGTACCAGGCTGTGAGCTAAGTTTAGGGAACTGAGAGTCACCTACCAGGGGGATGCAAGGACAGAGCCCATGCTCTTAACCATAGCACTAGGCTACCTTATTGGGGATATCTGTCTGTCTGTCTGTCTGGCTGAGTGGCTGGCTGGCTGGCTATCAGAGGTGAGGGGCAGGCAAGGCCTCAGCTCTGGGAGCAGCCAGGCAAATTCCATGAGAGACAAAGGGTGCCCACACCTGCTCCCACTACTCAAGGCATCAGTCAGGAAGAGTCAAGGTGGGACAACTCAAGCTCACAATGTACCTGCTACACACTCACACTGGCACCCCCAGGCTCCAGGTCTCCTCTGGATGGCCTTGGCTGATCCTGGCTTGACACCTGATCCCCATGGAAGCTGACACCTCAGCTTGAGAAGGATCAGGGCGGACACAGCTGCCGCCACCAAAGCCTCAGCATGACTTCAGGGAGAGACTGTGAGGACACTGGCCTGAGAGCTGTCCTCTATCTCCCCCTTCCAGCTCCATACTCAGAGAGATGTGTATAAAAGGTTTTATATATACCATTAATATCAGGGAAAGAAAGTGTCAAGTGACTTGGCTGAGTTCACTGCTCAGAAACCAGGTTCAAAATACAAGTATAAGGCAACTATGGTGGCTCATGTGTATAATCCTAGCACTTTGGAGAAGAGCATAAACATGGTTCGGTTCAGATTTAGAATAGGAAAATGATAGCCAAAACCCAGCTGGGGGGTGGCATGCGGGCAGCTTGGTGGAGCTGAAATCATCAGGACAGACTGGGAAAAATGTTGAGATCCCATCTCTATAACAACAGCAAAATATCCCAGTCATACGTCTTCAGAGTTTGTACATTTAACCTCTTCTCCAACAAACCATCCCCACAGACCCCGAGACAGTGGCTCACACCTGCAATCCTAGCACTCTGGGAGGCCAAGGTGGCGTGCTTGAGCTATGATGAACGACCCTAAAAGGAGAATTTGACTTTGCTTTGCACATCAGAGAGTAGACAGGTTGAAGTCAATGGTTCAAGAGCAGCCCAAGCAAGAGTGAGACACCACCCCTACTAAAAATAAAAAAAACTAGCCAGGCATCGTAATGGGTTCCTGGAGTCCCAGCTACTCAGGAGGCTGAGACAAGAGGATCTCTTAGAGGAGCTCAAGAGTTTGAGGTTGTTGTGAGCTATGATGATGCCACAGCACTCTACACAGCACAACAGAATGAGACTTTGTCTCAAAAGTAAATGAACAATCAATTAATTCACCTGTTTTTGTTTTTTTTTTGAGACAGAGGCTCAAGCTATCCCCCTGGGTAGAGTGCTATGGCATCACAGCTCATAGCAACCTCCAACTCCTGGGCTCAAGCGAGTCTCCTGCCTCCGCCTCCCAAGTAGCTGGGACCACAGGCGTCCGCCACAACGCCTGGCCATTTTTTGGTTGCAGCCGTCATTGTTTGTTTGGCGGGCCTGGGCTGAGGATTCGAACCCGCCACCTTAGGTGTACATGGCTGGCGCCTTAGCCGATTGAGCCACAGGCGCCGTGCCAACAATCAATTAATTAATTAAAAATAAATAAACCATCACCCTGTATGGACATACTTGTCTAGTACCTGATATGTTATAGGTTCTTTGTAAGAATTTAATAGCCACATGCAAACACAGATTTACATATAATGTGGGTATCTTGAGTCCCAAAGTTGCTGTAGAAGATTCATTAAAATTGGGAACAAGGATTCAGCATATGCCTCGCATCTTAGCTCTTGTTTATCTCATACTTTTCTCTCTGGAAACAGAGAAGAGCATCATGGTTCGGTTCAGATTTAGAATGGGAAAGTGATAGCCAAAACCCGGCTGGACATTCTGGGCATCTTGGTGGAGCTGAAAAACCTGCTTTGTCTCCTGGCTTCACCACTTACTTGGGTTTAAGTGACCTTGGGAAAGTCACTCTGCCACTCTGGGCTGCTGATTCGTTACCTGAAAAGCGGGACGAAAAACACCTACAGCATCGTTATGAAGAGTTAGTACAAGGAAGTTTCCCTGCTCAGAATCTGACCTATAGCAGGTTCTCAGCATCTGTTAGGTCCCTTTATTGTCCCCTGAGACACAGTATCATAGTGGTTGTCCATCTGTTTGTGCTGCTACAACAAAGTATCTGGGACTAGGTAATTTATATAGAATGTAAATGTGTTTTCTCACAGTTCTGGAAGCTGAGAAGTCCAAGATCAAGGCATCAGCAGGTTCAGGGGTCTAGTGAGGGCTGCTCTCTGCTTCCAAACTTCTGGGATGGTGCCTTTTTGCTACATCCTCCACAATAAAGGAGTGTGGTGTCCTCACGTGGCAAAAGGTGAGCTGAGTGAGATAAAGCCTCTTTTACAAGCACCTTAATCCCATTCATGAAAGATGTGTCCTCATGGCGTAATCACTTCTTACCTGCCCCACTTCTTAATCCTATCATACTAAGTCTCAACAGACAAATTTTAGAGGGGAAACTTTCAAACCTAGGAATAATGTTCACAAAATCGTTTTCATGAGAGAGAAGGGAAAGGAAAACTACAGTGTCTTGGCACCTGCAGAATCATGGTTCTCAACCTCACCTGCATGTTGGAGTCCCTGGGGAGCTTGAAAAAAGTCCTGAAGTCTGGGACCCACCTCCAGAGGTTCTAATCCAAGTGGTCTGGAAGGTGGCCTGGGAATCGAGCTTTTTAAAAGCTATCTAGATAATCCTAGTGAACAATCAGGGCTGAGAACCTCTTATCCACAGGATCTCCCAAGTCACTCAGGGTCCAGACCTTGGACAGCCTTTTGTGCAGCCATCCTCCCTGACATCTGCTTTGTCAGCTTAAGCCAAGGCAGAGAGGAGGAGAGAGGAGCTCATATCATTTGAAGCTAAAACCCTCTCACTTGAATTAGACTCTGACAAATCAAAACTGAAAATCCGTAAGATAAATAGGTTTTAGAGATCTGTTGCACAGCCCTGTCCCTATAGTTCAGGGCTATACAATATAATATTGTATTATACACTTAAAAATTATCAGGATGTTAGATTTCATGTTAAGTGTTCTTACCGCAATAAAATAAAATTTTTACAGCCTCAGGATTCTCAGTCTAACAATTTTTTAAATTTGTGAATGCCTTGACAAGCAAAGGATTCTAAAATATAAATCTATCTTAGGTATACCTTTAGCAAAATGACTTTACTTTAAAAATAAGTTTTAAAAAAGTCAGACTAACTAATATTTAGTATGTGCCGTGTAATCTCTGATATTATCTTAATAATTGCTGCTCACAACTCCTTCTGAGTGTGCTGGGACCACTAATGATAGATATCGAGAAAATGGGGTATTCCCCACCTTTCAGACTTAAAATTCCTAGTCTTTTATACCTAGACATCGCCACAGATTTCTGAGCTGTTTTGGAATTTGCATGTAAAATAAAAGCTTCCTACATAATTGAAATTATGGCCAATTGACCATGAAATGGAAGTGTCCGTGACCAATGAGGTGTTGGGTGAGGGGAGGTTTCCGTGCTCAGAAATGGGGCCTCCAGAGCCCCAGGGCTAGTTCCCTGGCTCTGGGAGAGAAATCGACCTAGAATCCTAGTTCCCCCAAGCCAGCTCATCAGCCTTTGCCTCGTCTCTCTCTGGTGAGAAGCAGCGTGGTGTAGCTCTAAAAGGAGACATTCTGCTTTGAACTTTTCTGTCTTGGTTAAGAATTCTTCTAGAGGAGGGAAGTTGGCGCAAGAAGGTCCATGAGGAAGTATTTTCCTTTCCCTGACCGTGGCTTGCGAGAGTGGGATATGGGATGTCCAGAAGCAGGGAGTGGGAAGTGAGGCCAGACAGGTAGATGCAGCTCAACCGCAGACAAATAGTTTTAACCTTTAGGATGCACTGGAGAGCCATCAAAGGTATTGGAAGGGAAATTATTTATATAACTTGAGTCTTACAAAGGTAACTCTGAAATGAGGTTTTGAGGGCAGTAAATGCAGGCAAGGAATCCAAGCAGTCAGCTTCAACCACCATAGATAGTGGTTGGTGTGGATCGTGACCATGGGATGAATAGGAAAGGTTGGTGGAATATTCAGAATGTGACAAATTTAGATGCAGAAAGGAGATCAGAAAGGTGCTATGTACCAGCTAATATCACAGCCTTCTGAGAAGGTACTGCTCATCTTATTGAAGGGGAAACTGAGGATTAATGAGGTTATATCTCTTGCTTGTACATGGTAAAGCCAGGAATTAGATGCAAGTATGTCTGTATTTCTATATTAATAAACAAAGAAGTAAAATATTAAGATGAAGAAAGTAGACAAAATTTTGCTTTGCTGAGATCACACTTAGGATATTGCACTCAGTTCTAGACATCCACTTTCAAGAGAGACTTTGATTGACTAATGGAATGAATACAGAGAAGAATGAGATAGTGATCAAGGCGCTGAAAATTATGTTATACGTGATGGAAATTCTGGGAGGTACACCTCGAAAAGAGCAGAATTAGAAGGTGTGTGATGTTATGTTCAAATATCCTGGTTCCTCCTGCAGCCCAGGGAGTGAACAGGAGCAAATTCTGCATGGGTCAACAGAATCCAGAAGGGACATATTATAGACTTAGATCTTTATCTTGAAGACAATGGCAAGTGTTAAGCAATCGGTAACATATTTTCATTTTTAAAAGAAATGGTGGGTAGTGCCTGTGGCTCAAAGGAGTAGGGTGCTGGACCCTTATGCTAGAGATGGCAGGTTCAAACCCAGTCCCAGCCAAAAACTAAAAAAAAAAAATCATTCTTGGAGATGAGTCCAAGAACCATAAATTTTATGTTTCCTTCATGTATATTTCACTATATATCTTGGTAAGCTGATTACTTAAGAGTTTCCATTTTTATTGCTAGTGGAATAAAATCTTTTTGCCATTGTATTTTCTCACTGGTGGTTGTTAGACGTTTGAATAGCTTTTTTGTACATTTATTCCATATCTAGCCTCCTTAATGAACTCTTTATTACTCCTAATAGATATCCTAGTTAATTCTCTTAAGTTTTTGAGAATTTATAAACACCTCTTCTGCAAATAGTGACAATTCTCTCAGTAGTTACAATCAGCATTTTTTTTTCTTGTCTCATTGCATTTGCTATAATTTGGGTCCCACAAAGTGAACTTTTTTGGAGGCAGTCTCACTCTGTCACCCTTGGTAGAATGTCATGGCATCATCATAACTCACAGCAACCTCAAACTCTTGGGATCAAGTGATCCCCTTCCCTCAGCCCCCCGAGTAACTAGGACTACAGGCATCCATCACCACACTCAGCTAATTAGTAGAGATGGGGCCTCTCTCTTGCTCAGGCCACCTACCTCAGCCTCTCAAAGTGCTAGGGTTACAGGCATGAACCACACAGAGTGAATTTTTCATATACCACAGAGACAGACAATATTAGGGCAGACAATCTCAAATATACCCTCAATGTTTAGGGAAAATTCACTCAGGCATTTTCACATGACTGTAACAGACAACTAGAAGCTTAATTTTTTAGTATAGATATTCTAACATAAGGCTATCTCTTTGCAATCCTGAAATAATAATGTGCTTGTGGTGAATTATTCTCTTAAGATCAAATTTGGTATTCTGTGTTTCTTATAACTATATTCAAAAGTAAGCATGATCTCAAGTTTTCTTGATATAATTTTGGTATGAAATTACAATAATTTTGCTTTCCTTTTTATGCTCTGAAACAGCTTATCATGATATAAAAAATGGATTATAAATTAGAAAATACATACCTATAAAACCACCTGGGCTTGGTTATTGATTTTTTATTCTTAAAAACCATCTCTGTGAAGTTAAATGCCCTTTTTTCATTTCTAATATTTTATAGTGATTTTTCGATCATCTTATTAATACTTACACAAGAGACTCTATTGACATGAATGAAACTTCTCTTGGGTTCAGTTGTCAATTTTACTGTCTTTTAATTTCTAAATCAGTACTTTCTGCTTTTGTCCTTGAACATCACTTTTCACCTGTTATGTAGGAGGCATATTTTCTCCTAATTTCTTGAGTGACATTCTTTGATTTTTGTATTCTTTTTTATTTTAGTGGTGAATTCACTTAAGGAAATATATTAGCTTTGAGGGCATTTTTGGCCACATACCCAAAGTTTCCTAAATAGTGCTCTCATTTTCTTATCTAGCTATCCCATGACCACTAGTTTAAGTTCTCACTAATGCAAAAGTGTTGGTTTACCCATTTATTTCTCCCTCTGACATTGAACTTGGAAAGTCACTGTTTGGGGAAACTGTGCTCTCATCACCCCTGTCTCCACAATGCATAGCCAATAACTTATTTGTTTGAATAGTTTAAATAAAGAAGAGAAAAATATCAATGGAACATCTATGTGCAGAAAACAGACTACTGTTTTTTTATAGACATTTATTTAACTTCACTCTCACAGCATCCTATGAAACTCCATATTATTTCACCTACTGTGAGCAAAGCATTGATCTAGACACAGCAGTGAATAGAACAGAGGGAAAGCTCTGCCACACATTAGTAGGGAGGCTGGGGATAAATCAAATGAATAAGTACATGGTAGAGCATTCTGACGATGACGCATGCTGGGAAGGAGGATAAAGCCGAGGAAGGACATTGGCAGTTGGACACTTGACAATTTAAATCGGGTCATTAGGGAACCCTTCAGCAAGGTGACATTCAAATAGAGACCCGAAGGGAGAGCCCTGTGCCTATGTCGTGAGGAGCTTTCTAGGCAGACACTCTGAACTGAGAGCTTCCCAGTATGTTCAAGGAATAAAAGGGAGGCTGCTCTGGCTAGAAGAGGAATGATCAAGGAGGGGTGTGGGAGCTGGTGAGGTTGGAATTGTTATGGAGGTCAGATTGTGGGGAATCTTATGAACCAAGCGGTGCCTGTGGCTCAATGAGTAGGGCGCCAGCCCCATATACTGAGGGTGGTGGGTTCAAACCTGGCCCCAGCCAAACTGCCACAAAAAATAGCCAGGTGTTGTGGCAGGTACCTGTGGTCCCAGCTACTCTGGAGGCTGAGGCAAGAGAATGGCCTAAACCCAATAGGTAGAGGTCGCTGTGAGCTGTGATGCCACAGCACTCTACTGAGGGTGACAAAGTGAGACTCTGTCTCTAAAAAAAAACAAAAGTTTCCCAGATTAAATTATCTATGGGAATACCTTATTACAGGTCTATTACAGGTCTATTGCTATTCATTTATCCTTCTACCTAGCAAATATTTACTGAGCACTGAATATATGGCAAGCATGAATCTAGGCCCTGAGAATACAGTGGTGAACAAAACAAAGCTCTTGTCCTCTTGGAATTTACATCAGTGTGTGGTTAAAAAACAGCAAAGCTATGTGTATGTGAGATAAATGCTATGAAGGAAAATTAAAAGTGGGATAAAATACTTGTAGAACATCAGTATTGCTAAACACCGGTCTCTTTCGTTAAGTTTTCCCAATGTAGTATAGATATTTTAATAAAATGCTTAAGTTTTTCCTTAAGGTTGAGAAAGTTCTCTCCTCCTTCACCTGCAATTGTTACTTCTTTTGTTGTTTAGATCTTCGTAAAATTTTTCTTTTTATTCTGAAATTTTTAAAGGAATATTTTATAGCATTTCCTATGTGCAAAAGAATATACATACCGGTCCCATTTCCAGAAGCAGCAATGATCTCTGCATTTGAGTGCCATTGTTTATTCTCTATAAATCTAATTTCTTTGCAGTTTTCTTCTTCTACACTCTGCTGGAGTTTTTCAATTTTATCTATCCAAGATTCCTGCTTCCAAGTCCTCTGTCTGCTACACCTATTTTTATTTACTGCACAAATCACTGTCCAGCAGGTGCTACTGTTGCCACCACTGAACAGACAGATGATGACGGTGAGCCATCCAGAGATCAAGTGGTTATTGACTGTTTTCTGCATTGCCAGTTCTGCTCCGTGTTGCCTCTACTGTGGATTTAATTTTGCTTCTTTATATTTCATCTTTGTGGATTTCATTTACCTTTTATTTTGTTTCTAACTCACCTCAGTTTACTTTCTTCACACCATGTATGGGAGTATCGTTAGCTCATTTTTATTTTTTTGTATTACAAACTACTTGTTTCACTGTATTTTGCTGAAAGGATTAAGTCAGAAATGTTTTAAGATGTTCTTCAGTTGGCCATAATCACCTTCAAACGTAAGTTCTTGTCTACACTGTCAGTACCAGATGCTCTGTATTTTATGATGCACATTTTTCCCTGAGGCCTCGTGTGAGTCTTCTCTTCCCTAGTTAGCCATTCTTTATCCAAAAATTAAAGAAAGAAAAGTCTGTCCAGACCTAGAACTCTTCTGGTAAACAAAATAAGATTTGTCAGGTGGTGCCTGTTGGTCAGTGAGTAGGGCACTGGCCCCATATACCAAGGGTGGTGGGTACAAACCCAGCCTCAGCCAAACTGCAACAAAAAAATAGCTGGACATTATGGCAGGTGCCTGTGGTTGCAGTTACTCAGGAGGCTGAGGCAAGAGAATCACCTAGGCTAAGATGACCAGATTTTAACATTGGTAAAGCGGGACACCTTTGGAAGGGGTGGGGCCTGGGGGCGGGGCCTAACAACAATGCAAACTTTGATAAGCAGTTCTCGATAATCAGTTCTCAACAATTATTTGTTATTATTAAAGTTTAACATTATAAAATTAACAAAAATAATATAAAACACATATCCTGGTGAAATAGCCACATGGCAGCTGAAA
>CAUYQV010081489.1:0-13151 GCA_963574575.1 Galagoides demidoff
AGTGCCATGGCATCACAGCTCATAGCAACCTCCAACTCCTGGGCTCAAGCGAGTCTCCTGCCTCCGCCTCCCAAGTAGCTGGGACCACAGGCGCCCACCACAACGCCCAGCCATTTTTTGGTTGCAGCCATCATTGTTTGGTGGGCCCGGGCTGGGGATTTGAACCCGCCACCTTAGGTGTACGTGGCTGGCGCCTTAGCCGATTGAGCCACAGGCCCCGAGCCGGGTTTCAGTTTCAAATATTCCAATGAATCAAGTGATTGAAAATAATTCACTGTGAAAGCAGTGTGGTAGCTGCATTCAAGAAAAGCTGGAAGAGTCTGGCTGGTCCTCGTGTGATGGGAAAGATTGAGGGGCAAGGAAAGAATGGAGGAATTCATACACAGAAACATCAAGGCCAGTCCAGTTTCCCTCAGCTCTCCCCGCACACCACACACTGCACATGGCGTGTGTCATTGTGCAGGTAAAAACCACAGGCAAAGAAGGTCGGGGGGTCAGAGTACCCATCTGATGTACCAGAACTTCTTTTCATTGTACGGTTTAACAGAAAATTGTGCTTTTAGACTCTTTTCCATTAAGAAAGTTGAAAATCACAAAAATGACTGTGTTGAATAACACTTTAAATGCATATACATATATAAATATAATCGCCAAAAATATTTGAAACCCAGAACCTAATACCTGAAATTATGAAATTGTTTAGAGATGGGGTCATACTGTGTGCCCAGGCTGGACTGCAGTGGCTGTTCACGTGTGTGATCATCACACACTACAGCCTTGAATGCCTGGTCTCAAGTGATCCTTCATGCCACCAGGCCCAGCAGAAATTTACACAGATTCCAAGCCTGTGAAATACCACTCTCACTGCTACAGATGAGAGCTAGCTTGATGGCACTTAAATGGCTATGGGCAAGAACCACCCCAGAGTTAGCAGTAACCAGCTTTCTCTTCTGTGTGGATCCCATGGGCAATTCTGGAGGGAGAAAATGTACTCAAAATGACAAGTTTAAAAGTGTACACAAAGGCTGTCAGTGGACCTCTTTTCCTATAGCTTAGTGAGAGGATAATTTTATATGAATCTAATTCTAGGCCATGGCTTCCCGGGATAAACTCCAAAGCTTCCAGGGAAGAGCATGGGAACACCTCACAGTCACAAATGCAGGGTCCCCTGAGGCTGACGTCCCGTGGCCCCTTGATTTAAATCCATTTGACTTTTATCCCCACAGCAGTCATTGGAGGATGTCCTGCCTGAACCAGGATGTCTGCGAGCAGTACTTCCTGGGGTAGAGGTCACCGAAGGTAGACTACGTCTTGGCTCAGCTAGGGTGCCAGATTTCAAGGGAAACAGGGGGACAGGAAATAGGGTAGGGCTACACTAGACTGAACGACCTAAGGAAGGATTAATTCCGTAGTGGATAGTCAGCAACTCAAATTACAGTGGCCAGGCGGGGTGTGGAGAACGGAGATTTGATCCTGCCAACAATGACAGACAAGGAGAATTTATTTGTCAAGTGGAACTTGGCAGAACAAGTCCCCAGGCAGAAGCAAAATACTGCATGGAGGGTGGCTGTGCCTTAGGTCTGGGGGTTTCTCCCCACGGGGGTCAAATCAGAGACTAACAGGAAAAAAAATAAGATAAGAAACGGGATCTTGTTCCTGGAGGGACGTTCTTGGCAAGGGCAAGGTTGATCATCAAGGTCACAGCTAACGTCGTGCCAAGGAAGACATCAAGTCTGGTACTAAAAATGCAAACTTGAAACACAAAAGAAGGCTAATCCTGTGAGATGGCAGATGTCACAGGAGTTAGGGGACCTGAGCTGTGGGCTCATGGGAATTACCGGAGCTCGCCAGGGGTGAGTACAGACTCCCTTTTTCTGTGGTCTGCACTGATTGAAGACTCAGGAAGGCCAGACCCCCGAATCCCGTGCATAGCTCGTCCAGGAAGGCAAGAGCTCCCACAATGTATCTGTCAGCTACAGTCTGTTTGATTATACTGTTTTTTTTTCCCCCCTTCTACCATTATTTTTCTCATATTCCAGCTGGGTTCAGAATGAGCTGGTGGCACAATTAGTGAGAAGGTGGCAGTGGCTGAGAATATTCTTTCTGTTGACTCCAGCAGATCCTCAGCCTGTGTCAAGATGACAAGTGGCAGACTCAGGAGAGAAGTCTAAGAAAGTTCACTTCAGCCCGAGTCCTTGGCCTTCAGGAGGGTATGAGCCGGAAGTTACAACAGGTGGGAGAATGCAAATCACCAGCCTGCAGGGAGAGCCTGCCAGAAGCTGGGGAATCTGCAAGCTGCCAAAACTTCTGGACACAAAGGCAGAGACAGCAGCCAAAGATGGAGCCAGCAGGCCACCACCTATTGGCACTCAGAGCTCTCTGTCAAGGAGTATAGAGCTGGCTGTTAGTGCCTCAGCGTTTGTTCAAAAAGCACTACCACATGTATTAGATCCTTGAGAACCCCCAGGATGTGCACAGTGCAGCTACTATCGTCCCCCCGAGTCTGCAGCATAGAGAAAGTCAGTTTTCACATAAGCCACATTATGGTTTATTATTTTCAGTTGCTTCACTGAGAAAAAAAAATATTTTTATTTCTTTGTTTGAAGACAAGGCGAATGCACATCTATGCCTTAGCCCAGGTCATGCGCCTGTCAGGGAAGGTCGCAGTCTAACAGCCCTCCAGGGAGGTGCTGGGGTCACCCCTAAAAGGGGGAGCCTTTCAGACCTGCACATCTTCTCCATGAAGAGCTGGTGGGGGAGCAAAGCAGTGATGGCCGATTTCAGACACAGAGTCGCTCTGCATTCAATCTGAGCAAGGACCTCCTTCTTAATGGAGAGCACAGAACTCAGCAGACACCAGAAATTAAATTCCAATTTGACTGACTGCCTCCTGTCAAAGTCATTAGATTATCTCTTCATAAATCAAAACTTTGCACTGAGGTCGAAATTCGATCCCAAAGTTCTATCAGGCTCATAACCAGGACAAGGCTTCTATAGGCTAATCAAAGTTGTATAAGGCTAATAACTAAGACCGGTGTAAATGAACTTCAAAGATGAAAAATCTGTGGAGTAGTATGGTGTCTAGGAGAACTGTGCATCCGATGATAAGGAATAAGGCACATTTTATAGCATGCTGATTGATTTTTTTTAAATAAACATGGTAGACACTTCATTTTTATTGGATCCCTACATACCTTTAAAAAAAAAGCTTCTGTAAGGAAAAGAAATTTTACATTCACAAGCAAATTGTGTAAAAGAAAACACTTCCAGTTATAGATTCTTCAGTATCCACTATGGAGTCTGATGTCATGATCTATTGTGATAGAAACTCAGGTTCCATAAGTGAAGGGCAGATGCCTCTATCTGCATAAAGATCAGAATCTCCATGGTCATGTGAGTCACAGTCCATTCATCCCCTATGTGAAGTGCCACTACCCTACAGCTGTTCCCAATATAAACCTCCCCGAACTGCAAACAAGCCCCATTTTCTTACTAGTTACACTGAAAACGCCCAGGACATTTATGAGTAAGCAACTAATTCTGCCAAAGTTAACAATCTGATGAGGCCAGAACAATATGTTGGCTTGAGAAATAACAGGACATGGTAGGTAAAACTAAAAAAAAAAAAAAAAAAAAAAGGAATAATATATACATATATTAAACAAGTTCATTTTTAATATGTTTTAACTTTCTGTGTATTTAATTTGCCAGTTGGAATCCAAGATATTCTCTTTCTGCCAATTTTATGGTGCCCCCCCCAAGCTCACTTTCAACAGGTGCCTATAATTAAAGGCCAATATGTTATTAGGAGAAGCTCAGGCTTTTACATAGCTTAAAACAACAAATTTTCTTCGTGTAAGACAGTAAGTAATGTGTCTTTATAAGGAAAAAATGAAAAGGTGCCCTGTAAGGAACTTTTATACATGCCTAAATAATCTTCAGAAATAAACAATACTTTAAAAGTGACATTGTATTCCCCTCCCAGAAACAAAAATAGGATCATGAATATTCACAGATCTCTCTAATCTTTAAAGGAAACTTTCCTAAATAAGCTTAAAGGTAGGTTTAAGACAGAACTCCTGCTAATAGACAATATTTGTTCCTTCTCTAAATCTTCACCAATTCTTCTTTCCTCTGACATTAATCTTCCATGCAAAAGATCCACAGCCAAAGATTTTTTTTGAAGTTGACTTCCTATCTCATTTTCTTTTTCAACTATCAAATCTCTCTGTCTCCTCGTCCACAGTTATTTCAGAAACAGCACTCCACCGCCAGTATTTTGCTGTGGAAAGCCATCTCCCAGCACCCTCCCAACGTTCTAAGCCAGACCTGAAATGTAATCATTTTTAGATTAATAATTAAAGCTGAAGTTATCTCTCCATATGGAAACGGCTTCAACAGTAACCTGCTTTCTTGGCCAACAGCAGCCAAATATGTATTAAGCTAATTGAGACTAGCCATGTAAAATAACCATCATCTGGAGATAAGTTGTGCGCTGGTGTAGTGTATGATGTAAACCGTATTTCTGGGGCATGTTGGATCGTACACGGAAGCAGCAGGCATGTTTCCGTACATATAAACTTCCAAGTGTCACCTCCTCTAACAGGGAGCTCCCAACGCCAGGGAAAAGACCGAATGTTTGTATTAATGTGTTGCCACCACAATCCTGCACTTGCTCCAGGCTGCGCTTTCCCCTGTCTAAACTATATAGATCCCTAGGCAAGTTCTCTCTCTTAAGTAAATACACGGGCATTGTTTTAAACACAGGAAACAGATGATAAATGGCTCGTGCGCTATAATGATCTCACGATATAAAATTATTTGGACTACACAACCACTCAGCCCACTTTAAAAAGATTATTTTTCAAGTAATAAGCTACAAAGGCGGCCAGAAGGGGGGGAGGGGAGGTTATCTATCTTACTGCGGAAAGGGCCGTACAAAGCATACAGTGAAATAACCACTGTCCTAAACCATACAATCTCTGCGATAAAGACGTCTCCCTCCCCCAAAGAGTGGTCTGTTCTCACTGCGAACATGGGCACAGGCAGAGGGAGGGACATACCCTTACAGCCTTTGGACGGATTCAGTTAACACTCGCAGGCAAACGAAGCTTTGCATTTTTAAGTCTGTCCATATGGATGTAGTGCCCGCACCCCTGCTTCCTCTCCTCGACTTCCAACCTGCGTGCAAAGAGCGTGTCACACACGCACAAGCGTGCATAATCGGATCGCAGTTCCGACACGCACACCACCAAGTCCAGGAGCGGATTCTACCCCTGAAGTCGATCGTCCCCGGCCCCGCCGTTTAAAAACACGCAGAAATCAACCTGGCTGTAAGGACTAAGCGCTCGCAAGTGTGTCTAGCAGGAGAGCCGGTGTGGTCCAGCGGCGGCCACTCCGCCGAGTGTAGAGGCTCGGGGGTCAGTCAGGACGCGCACCAGCCCACGTACCTTCGCCCAAGTGTTAAGCTAAGTGCCCAATCTGCCTGTTCGCCCCTAGAAATACAATCCGAACCAGCGGCTCCACCGCGAGCTTGCAGGTGTCAGCTTTAGCCTTCTTAAAACCCGTAAGGAGTCGAAGGGGACAGGGGAGCACACAGGCACCACATAGGAGCGCGCTCACCAACACACCAACCGAGCAGCCCCTCCTGCCTGGACACTCGGTGCCTCAGAGCTGGCATTTGAGGAAGAGAAGAGGACGGCAGGGTGTGGCGACCCCGGCCACCAATCGCTTTATTCCCGTCTATTTCCCGGTACGTGGGTGCCACCCGGCCGTTCCCCACCCGCGGTCCCAGACCCCGAACTCCGCAACCGATCGCGCCCTCGAGATTCAAACCCCTCCCTTCTGCTCCCCAAATCCACCGACCAGCCTCTCTCGTCCGTCCACAGTCCTTTATTTAAATTCCCCAAGCACAGACGTTTCCTACCCGCGTTGAAAACTTTTTCCTCCTGGCGCAAGGAGGTAAGGCTAGAAACCAGGTCAGCAGCTGCCACCACCCGCACAGCCCAGCGCCCGGGTGGCGGGCGCCGTCCTCACCTGGCAGCTGAGCCCCAGGTGGCCGTCCCACGCAGGTCCTCCGCGCCTCCCGGGGCGAGGGGGCGTCTGGTCCGCTCTGCCCGGGTCTCCTCCGGTTCAGCGTTCAGGGAGCGACTGTCCTTACGATCGTGTGCCCCTGCTCGGAGCCGCCCTTGGGTTCATCGCCAGCCTTCTCAGAAGGGCTGCCGCCGCCCCGGAGGACCGATCAGGCGAGCGGGGATCCGCGTGCCAGCGTCCTGCCTCGCGGTGTGCGCTTCGGGGTCCGAGAGCGCTCCGCCCGCCGGCAGCTGTGGCCGCGCGTCACATGCCGCCTCCGGGCAGTGGCCACGGCACCTGCCCAAGCAGCGGCGCTCCCGGCTCGGCAGTGCCGCCCCCCGGCCCTGGGCTCCTCGGCGCCCTTTCTGTGCACGCCCTTTTTCCTCTGCCTCTCGCTCACTTTTCTTCTTTCCGTCTCCTTCTTTACATCGTATTCCCTTTCTCCGAAAGCAGATGGAAGGCGCTCGCAGTGGGAGCAGGGTCTTTTCCTTCTCACGAACTCTTCCTCTGCCTGGTGGTGGCGGTCGTGGCTACCGCTGGCCGCTCCTCCTTCCCTTCCTCCGCGCGTCCCTCCTCCTCCGCCGCCGCCGCGAGCGCTGCTGTCATGCACACGCGGCTGCCCGGGACCCGAACCTGCCGGCTTCTGAGCATGCCCCGTGCCCCGCGCGCCCTGCCTGCTCGGCGGGGCTGGGGGAGGAGGGCTCCCCGGTGGGCTCCCGGCGGAGGAGAGCGTAAAGCCTCACCCGCCACCGCCTCGCCTGTTCCCAAACGGTTCCAGGCTGAATTTTGTGGGTTGGTTAGTTTTGCTGTTCTCTCTTTTAAACTGATTTCCACGGACTGCTGGAAGGACTGGGAGGAAGTGGATTCCTTGGGCACAACTTATCAACGTCTGAACCTCAGCTCAGTTACTGCATAGGACGCTGCCAAGAACCTTTCCCCAGGGAACTGTTGGAGGCGTCTACTTTTTAACCTGTCATGAGAATCTCTATAGGGACAGTGGAGCCGAGGACGTTGCCTTCTCCTCCCACGGACATTTATGCCTTAGAAAATGGGATATGCATGGGTGAAGGAGACACAGGGGTGCGCACACACACATTCGCACGCACGCACACTCACACACTCCTTTAAAATTAGAAAACAAAATAAATAATAATTTTGCTAGCCACGCTTTTAAAGGTCATATATAACTCGGGGGTGGGGGGTGGGTGGAGAAACAGGAGAGGAAAGAATTGCTTACTATATAAGTAACGAAATAAGGAAGAAAAGGATAGATACCAAATATCAAAAATGAGGTTGCACCATCAGACTCTGGATTGGTTTTTTTTTTTAATTTTTTTAAATTAAATGTTAGCTGTGTGCATTAATGCAATCACAGGGTACAGTGTGGTGTCTTCATATACAATTTGAAATATTTTCATCAAACTGGTTAACATACCTTTATGTCATTTGGTTAGTTATTGTGTTAAGACGTTTATATTCGACTTTTAGAAAGATTCACTTGTACCCTTGAAAGATAAACCATAGAGGGAATCCCCCCAATCACCCCAGGGTTGTTTTTTTTTTTTCTTCAAAATCTTGTAAGAACACATGCTAGGGGAATTCCACAAGAAAGGACAAACGTACTGGCTGTAACTTTGGGGGTGAGATGGAAGAAACAAGGAAAAAGAAAAGAGAAAAAAGAACAGGGAAGGAGGAAAGAGAGGAAAAGAGAAAGTTGAAAGAAGAAAAATGAAATGAAAATACAGTATGAAGTGAAACTTTCACAGCAGTAAAGGCAGCAAAGTGATTTTAATTCTATTTTGAGGAAGAAAATAGAAAAAGAGCTTTTGAAACTATAAGTAACATTAAGAGATTAGAAAATGTAAATATACAAATTCCTTTCTCAGTCTACTTTCTTGTTTAGGTTCTTTAAGACAGCAGACACTAAACATTGCTTAGAAAGAACTGAGGTCATAGTAGGAAAAAAGTACTAGTGATAAAGTATGTGGCTATTTAAATTAATTCGAATATCCAGGCTAAAGTGAGTTGTATACAGGATACTGGAATGATAGTAATAATACCAATATAGCAGCCGTGTCTGGATACCTCCCAGAGGGAAATATGATAGTTGCCTTTGTATGTCTCTAATCTTGAAAATAAAAATTCAATTATTTTATCCCCATTTAATAGAAAGACAAGGATTATAGAGAAACAAGGATTTACAGGAATAAGTAAATTGTTCTTTCTACAGCTAGGAAGAGGAACATGAATTCATATTTGGCATATGACATCCACTATGTAGAATTGCTGTCTGCCTGGGGAATCAAGAGTACCATTGATAATAGTTGATAAATCCATAAAGAACAGATAGGGAACAGAAGAATGAGCAAACAACAACAATATCTGGTTTTCTTATTTTTAAGCCAAAAGGCATATTCCAATGTGTATACAGAGATTCGATTTGAGACGGATCTCTGACAATATTCTAGGGAAGACCCTGAAATGAATCCTTTGTGAGTAGTCAGAAAAGGAAACAACTATAATTTATGAATAGCAGAAGTATTATACCAGACTGTTCATTTCTCTTTGTAAATAGCACTAAACCCATACATAGGATAGGATATTTCCTGCTCCCGCCAACCTTATTACCTTCCTGGGCAATATAAACGTAGATTGCAGGTTTCTATTAAACAAACTTCAGATTACGGCATTGGCAGAGTTCCCCCAAGTTTCTGGATACATGGATTCCTGCTGGGTTGGAATAAGGAGATTGGTTCTGACTTTAGTGCCCTATTGTTCCCCTGATTTATCAAATTATGTTTCAGAAGAAAATATAAAAGGGACATATAGTGGGTTTGGAAATGAACCAAACTAGGGGCAGGTCTCATTTGTAGAATCCAAAATCAGAAACTAAATTGTATTTACCTTTGGGGATTGGTCTCAAACAAAGGAAACCAAGCAGAGCTGGAATACATTTAAAATCCTGTATCCTAGGATTAGGATTAAAAAAAAAAAAAAAACAGGATAAGCATAGGATTTATTTATTTTATTTCGCAGACTTGACGGGGTCTTGCTTTGTCACCTTGGCCACAGGCTACATGCAGTGGTTTTGAGACTGGGAAGTGGCAGGCACTGCTTTGACTACAGTGTTGCTGCAGGTGATGCCTCGGGCATTGCTGTGGGTGTTGCTGTTAAAGGACCTAAATGAGCTGGGAAGCCACAAGACGAAGTTTCAAACTGCCCTGTTCAAAACAGGCTGAAGGCAGGGAAAGTTTCAAATGGTCAGAACCAAGACGATGAAGGAACACAGCCCTTCCCATGATATGGCTCCCCTGGTTAGCCCATCACCTAAATAGAAGACCGCAGGAAACAAGGGACCTGTTCTCTTCTGCAGGGAGAGCTAGCCTCTGCTCTGCCTGTAGCAGAGACTTTCTGAATAAATCTCAATTTCACTTCATGCTGTTGGCTCACTTCTGGATTGTTTCTTGCAGGAAGCCAAAGATGCACTTGGACTTCAAGTGCCTGTCAGCATTGGGAGTTACTTTTTTGTGTCATCATTGTAGCTCACTGCACCTTCAAACTCCTAGGCTCAAGCTGTCCTCCTCACTCAGCCTCAAGAGTAGCTGGGACTACGGATGTGCACTGGCTAATTTCTCAAATTTTTGTAGAGACAGGGTCTCACTCTTGCTCAGGCTAGTCTTGAGTTCGTGGCCTCAAAAGATTCTCCCACCTCAGACTCCTAAAGTGATAGGAATACAGGCCTGAGCCACCATACTTTATCAGGATTTATTCAGTTACTAAATGACACTCTGGTATGAGCAAGACGGACAGCCAATAATACTCTTACCCTCTTACCCTGCATGATAAAATAGACATAAACCCTAAACTAACTGTACAAAAGTTAGTTATGAACAGTAGGCAACATAGAACTGTAATTTGAGGTAATTAGAAGAATATGGGGGAAGTCCATTCCCACTGATTATTTTTCATGGGGACTTTCTTTCAGCAGAAGTACTGGGATGCTGAGACCAAGCGGAGAGCTACAGTCTCATTAGGATGGGATATACAAGCACAGCTCAAGATGTTGGAGCTATAAAGGCAACTGAGGTTACAAGGGCTGAACACAGTCCCAAAGGAGTACAGAGGCAGCCCCAGTAGTTGCGTGGCAGGTCCCCTCAGTTACCTGGCTGAACTGGTAGGCTTCATGTGCTCCAGGCACGGTTCAGGAGGCCTGACACATAGACTGCAACGTCGAAGAGGTTAAAATTGAGTACAGGTTCTCAATATCCCATGATTCTGAAGGAGCAGTTGAGTTTGGGTCATTCTGAAGGACGTTAGTGAACACCCTAAATGTCTAGTGGACACCCCCAATTGTCCTCATATCTAACCATGATGCCCTAAGAGAAAGAATAATCAAAAATAGATTTGCCCGAATGAAACAAAATCCAGGCCTCTGCAAGATTCAGGTGAGCCACCAAGGAGTTAACAACCTACTAGAAACAACCTGAAGTTCGTGAGAGGAAGTATAAGCTAGACTCTCTACAAATGTAGCACACCGTCAAAACTTACCAAGCAGAAAAGAATAGCCAACAACTAAAAGGTAAAAAGTAGAAAAAGAATATCTAATGCCAAAGAAAGATGGCAAGACATGGTCCAGACTTTGGAAGTAGTAGATAAGGACTTAGAAGTAACCATCATTGGAACATAAGCCATCTTGGAAATGGGCAATGAATGAAACACAGCATTTAAGTAGATTGTATAAAAAGGAACCAAGTGGATGTTGTGGAACTGCTGAATTGAGAAGTAATTAGATAGGTCTGAAAGCCACCTGGACGTAGCAGAAGATAAGTCAATAGAGAATAGTCTAAGAGAGCAGAGAGAAGAGACAGAGAGGGCCAGAAGGAATATTTGAAGAAATAACAGCAGTCTGGGTGTGGTGGCTCAGGCCTATAACCCTGGCACTATGGGAGGGTGAGGTGGGTGGATTGCCTGAGCTCAGGACATCAGCCTGCACAGAGCAAGACCCCATCTCTACTAAAAGAAAACCCAGCTGGGTGTTGTGGCCGGGTTCTTGTAGTCCCAGCTGTTCGGGAGGCTGAGGCAGGAGGATCACTTGAGCCCAGCAGTTTGAGGTTGCTGTGAGCTATGACATCACAACACTCTAGCTTGGACAACAGAGTGTGACTCTGTCTCAAAAAATCATTAAACTAAATTAAAATTACATAAAATAAAGAAGATACACTCAGACCAACAAAAAACAAGAGAATTCATTCTCAGTTGACCTTAAACTCTGCTGAAGGATATTCTTGAAGCTTAAGGAAAATGATCCTGGGTTGAATTGTGAAGCAGTTCATACAAGAACGAGCAGTTCCCGAAAAGGTAAATGTGTGAGAATATATAAAAGATTAACTGTATAAGTTATAAATAATAAGATTATCATTGGGGCATACACTACTTATTGAATTAAAATCTATAAAAACAAGGTAGATAAGGGTAAATGTGAGACACTTGCATTTAATGATGATTTAAGCTACTTGCATTGAATGATGATTTAGGATAATAGTATTAAGTTTTTGTAGTGTAACCAATGAAAAAAGTATACTGAAAGTAAAGCAGAAAATAAAAAGGAATTGTAAACCATACTTCATTGATTTCAAAGAAATCAGGAAGGGAAGAATTAATGAACAAATGGAGCAAATAGAATAAATAACAAGATGGTAAACGTAAAACTCAACTGTATATTTAGTTACATTAAATATAAATGTTATTATATATAAATATAAATGGCTTATATATATTATATATAAACATAAATGGCTAGGTTTTAGGATGGATGAAAAACACCTAGATATTTCCTGTTTAGAGGAAGCACACATTAAATATAAGAATATAGAAACATTGAGAATAACAAAATGGAAAGATTTATCAAGCACATACTTGTTGCGACCCGTCGGGCTCCTGTGGCCCTGGTCTCGGTTAGCGCAGAGGAAGGAACCAGGCGAGAAGCGGATTAGAAGTACAAGCTTGTGGAAGGCAGGCTAGCCCTTACTTTCTGAGTAACCCCGAGCAACCTCCGCACCAGCCTTTTATTAAAAGGGAATGATACAGGTGAGGGGAGTGATTAACAATAACTACGGGCTGAGGGCACGGGCTCTTCTTCCACAAGGAACTCCTGTGGACGATTGGCCCGAGGTCCACGCCTCAGCTGCAGATCATCTTGCTGGGATGTTGGAGTCTCCTACACATACTAAACATGTTAAGATATCTATTCTTTTCAAAATGCCCTGTAGTGTCCATGTATTCCCAATGGCTAACATAATCTCCCCATTAGTTCACTGGCATTCCTGAGGGGAGGCACAGCTGTCGTCCTAATCAAAACTTCAAGATGTGTGTAGATGTAAATGAACAGGCTGAATCTAAAATTTTTACATAAATGCAAGAAACCCAGAATAGAAAAAAAATAATACTGGAGAAGAACAAAATTAGATTTTTGCATTTATGGCCAGATTTTCCAGTTTATTATAAAGCTACGGAAGTCAAGACGCTGTGGTATTGTCAGAAGGAAAGGGAACCAGACCAATAGAAAATGATAGAAAGTCCACACGCCTTCACTTTAACTTCATTAACAGTGAAATAAGTCAGCTACAGAGCAAGCTGACTTGGTTACTTCCAAGTTACTTGCTTGGAAGAGATTATTTACAAGGATGGGGACAGAAGGATGGCCTGCAGGGCTGATAATGTTCTATCTTGAGCCCAATGGTGGGCACCATAGACATGTAAAAATTTAGCAGAATGAACAGGTAAAATGTGTCCACATTACTGCATGCATGCTGTATCTCAAATGTGAAAAAGTATGTGTTGAGTATCTACCAGATGCAAGGCCTAGGTTCAAACACAACAGAGAATGCAAACTTAACATCTTAACACCTTATTCCTGCTCTCTTAAGAATGGGGACATAAATTGCTAGGTCATGGAAGAAGCCCAAGTGCCCATCGACACACGAATGGATCAATTTTCCTTTTTTGTAGAGGTAAGGTCTCCCTCCTGGTCTCACACTCCTGACTTCAAGAGATGCTTCCAGCTCCACTTCTCAAAGTGC
>CAUYQV010081490.1:0-34063 GCA_963574575.1 Galagoides demidoff
GGCGCCTGTGGTCCCAGCTACCTGGGAGACGGAGGCAGGAGACTCACTTGAGCCCAGGAGTTGGAGGTTGCTATGAGCTGTGATGCCATGGCACTCTACCCAGGGGGATAGCTTGAGGCTCCGTCTCAAAAAAAAAAAAAAGAAATCTGAGATAGTCAAACTTATACAAAGAATAGAATGGTGGTTATTAGGGACTAAGAGGAAGGGGAACTATATATGTATTTCTTTTTTTTTTTTTTTTTTTTTTTGAGACAGAGTCTCACTGTGTCACCCGCAGTATAGTGCTGTGATGTCACAGCTTCAACCTCAAACTCTTGGGCTCAAGTGATTATCTTGCCTCTTCCTCCCAAGTGGCTGAGACTACAGGCACCCACTACAACGCCTAGCTATTTTTAGAGACAGGGTCTCATTCTAGCTCAAGCTGGTCTCAAACTCTTGAGCTTGGATGATCCACAAGCTTGGACGATTCACCTGCCTCAACAGATTAGAGTGCTAGGAGAAATGGGGGTAAATGAAAGGCAAGAGACACAAAATTTTCAATTGTGCAAAATGAGTAAGTTCTGGAGATCTAATGTATAGGATAGTGACTATAGATAATAGTTCTGTATCATAGACTTGAAATTTGGTAAGAGGGTAGATTCTAAATGTTCTCATCACAAAAAAAATTAAAAAGGTAACTAGAAGAGGAGATAATATCAGTTAGCTTAATTGATAGTGATTATTTCAGGGTGCATATATATATATATATCAAATCAAGTTATGTACTTTATATATAATTAAAAATAATTATCAAGACAACTAAATAAAGAATAAAGAATTGCTTTTATTGGAATGGTGATTTCATGTTTGACCAGTCTCTTGTTCTCTCCTCGTTGCTTTTAGCCATTCATTTTAGTGATTTATTAGTGCATACTTACCCTCTAGTAGTAGCAGTGTAAGCTATCTTTGCAAAGGATGATTCCAGTTTAGAGAACCCTTTGTATGGCCTATGAAATATTGACTGTCTCTACTCTTGTGGGAAAGGTATTAAAATATCAGTTCATAATTCTTGCAAGATCACTTATTAAAGTTTTAAGACAAAAATGGTTAGTGTCACGATAAAGTAATGTTTATTAAATCATGTTGGGTCAGTCTTACAATGTAATAAACATGTTCCTATTAATGTGTTGGATTTATACCTATTTGTTGGAATTACTATAAGTGATAAATATATAAAATCATATACTATTTATAGACCTCTGTATATATTTGTATTACTGTTTGTAGAAGCTGAAGAGGAACAGTATTGAAGTACTACCAAGATTTATAATTGTGATTTCAAGATTTATAATTGTTGTAATTGGGTAGATCCATTATATTTAGCAAGATCTATTTGGCTAGATCACATATTTCAGGGCAAATCCTCTTTTAGTGATGCAACCCTCAGAGTAACCTTTTTTCTGAAATTGAACCTAGACTGCTTTAAATTCTGAAATGATTCCTCTATGACTTGTTGAGTCAATATAAACCTCATGTCCTAAATATCAAGGTCAGCGTTCCTAAAAATTGCCTTAAAACAACTGATTATGCCATTTCATTCTTGAACGTATTCAAAACTTACGTTTTCTTAAATAGAACTATCTTTCTTCAACTTATACTAGCACAAGGAATTGTAATTCCTATAGTTCTTGGCTTCCTTTCAGAACAATATTTACAAAATACCCAATTTTTTTATTTGTACAAATGTATGGCGTTCATATGAAATGTTGTTACTCGTAGTGATCAGTCAGAGTAATTAGGGTGTCTATCACCAAGTACAATACATTTTTCTTTAAGTATAGTCATCCTACTCTGTTATCAGATACTGAATTTATTCCTACTATCTAACTACATTTGTACCCTTTAGCTCATTTCTTTTCATCTTTCCTTTCTTCCTACCCACTTACCTTTCCTAGACTCTATGATCAATCTTTTACTCTTTATCACCATGTAATCAAAGTTTATAGCTTCCCCATATTGATGAGAACTATCTCTCCATATACTGTGCTCCTGAAGTAGAGAATTCAATTTGTTTACATTCAGGGTTAATATTACTATGTGAAGCTTTGTTCTTGTCATATTAATTGTTTTTTTATTCTATACATTCTTCATTTTTTTTTTTTTTGAGACAGAGCCTCAAGCTATCCCCCTGGGTAGAGTGCTGTGGTTTCACAGCTCACAGCAACCTCCAACTCCTGGGTTCAAGCGAGTCTCCTACCTCAGCCTCCCAAGTAGCTGGGACCACAGGCGCCTGCCACAACGCCTGGCTGTTTTTTGGTTGCAGCCATCATTGTTGTTTGGCAGGTCCGGGTTGGATTCGAACCCGCCACCTTAGGTGTGTGTGGGTGGCGCCTTAGCCACTTGAGTCACAGGCGCCGAGCCTACATTCTTCATTTACTTCTTTTTCTTTTATTGTTTGCGATCATAGTTTGGTGGCTTTCTGTAACAGTACCATTTGAGTCCTGTCTTTTCCTTTTTTGTGTGATTGCTTTACCAGTGAGTTTTATACATGTACTTTCATGTTTTCACAATGATAAATGTCATCCATTAACTTCCACATTGAGTACTCCCTTGAGTATTTCTTGTAGGGTCAGTTCAGTAATAACAGATTCCTTCAATTAACTGTCTGAGAAAGACTTCATTTCTCCCTCACTTATGAAGTGAAATTTCACTGGATATAATATTCTTGGCTGACAGGTTTTGGGGGTTTTGTCTTTTCTTTCAGCAATTTGAATATATTATCCCACTGTCCTCTGGCTTATAAGATTTCTCCTAAATAATCTTCTGTTAGTCTGATGGGGTTTCCTTTATAGGTAACCAGATGCTTTC
Organism: Galagoides demidoff; assembly: GCA_963574575.1. Taxonomy (NCBI): domain Eukaryota; kingdom Metazoa; phylum Chordata; class Mammalia; order Primates; family Galagidae; genus Galagoides; species Galagoides demidoff. Next base: position 2,848 of record CAUYQV010081490.1, read on the forward strand.
TTTGATGTTTTTAGAATTCACTCTTTATCTTTGACTTTAGCCTAGTGGTTCTCAACCTGTAGGTCACAACCCAGTTCGCAGCATTAGGAAGGTTGAGAACCACTGCTTTAGACAGAACTCTTTGCATTGTATCTGCCTGGGTATGGATGATCTTCCTGTATCTGGATATCTTAAGTCCCTTCCCAGATATAGGAGGTTTTCACCCTGTATTAAATAGGTTTTGTAATTCTTTCATTCTCTCTTCTTCTTCAGGGATACTGATAATGTAAATATTCAGTCACTTAATGTTGTCCCCAGAAGTCATGAATCCTTTGCTCATTTTTTTTTTTTTTTGAGACAGGGTGTCACTCTTGTCACCCAGGCTGTGGGTGATACACCTCATCACCCAGATGTCATCACTACAGCCTCAAACTCCTGGTCTGACCTCAAGTAGCTGGGACTACAGGTGTAGCTGTATCACACCCAGCTGATTTTTCTATTATTTCTAGAGACAGGGTCTCATTATGTTGCTCAGGCTGTGCAAAGTTTTGAGATTCTTTCTTCTGCTTAATCTAGTCTGTTGTTGAAGCTTTCAAGTGTATTTCATTCAATGAATTGTTCAGTTCCAGAATTTCTGGGTTTTTGTTTTTGTTTTTGAGACAGAGTCTCACTATATTGCCCTTGGTAGAATGCTGTGATGTCACAACTCACAGCAACCTCAGACTTTTGGGCTTAAGCAATTCCCTTGCCTCTGCCTCCCAAGTAGCTGGGACTACAGGTGCCCTCCACAACACCCAGTTATTTTTGTTGTTGTTGTTGCAGTTGTCATTGTTGTTTTAGCTGGCCCAGGCCAGGTTTGAACCCACTAGCCTTTGTGTATATGGCTGGCGCCCTTCCCACAGAACTACAGTTGCCTCCCAGTTCCAGAATTTCTGATTGGTTCTTTTTTTAAATATCTACCTCTACCTCTTTGATAAAGTTCACATTTATATCCTGAATTGTTTTTCTTATTTGTCTGTATTGGTTTGCAGAACTTTCTTGTTTCTCACTGAGCTTTTTTTAAATTAGCATTTTGAATTCTTCATTCCGAATTTCATGAATTTCTTTTTTATTAGGATCTGTTGCTAGAGAATTATTGTGTTCCTTTGATGGTGTCATGTTTCTTTGCTTTCGTATTTCCTTTGTCATCACATCAATATCTGTGTATCTTGCTGTAACAGTCGTTTCTTCTTCCCTTTTGAAATTACTTTTGTAGGCAAGGACTTTTTCCTGAAGATATACATAAATTATTGTTTGGGTGTGGTGTTTTGGCTTTCATTTTGGTTGTCTGCAGTGGTATGGTGTCTGTGTGATTTCTTCAGTATAAACAGTGTGATTGATATCTGTGATTTCCTCAGTGCCTTAGTGTGTAGTTATTAGTAGACTCTGTGATGAAGTTTTCCTGGGGAGTGAGTAGGATAACAGGTGCCAGTCTTTGAGCCCCGGTGGTGGCAGCAGTAAGTTGGGCATGCCTGTTCTTGGACACCAGAGCAGTTTGTGCTGGTACCAGTGGGGTCTAGGAGCACTGATTCTTGGGCCTTCTGGTGGTTTGTGTAGATGGTAATAGTAGCAGCGATGGGCTAGACATATGACTAGATTCTTGGACCCCAGGGCATGATGCAGGCAATGGAAGTAGCAATGATGGAACAACCTCCTGGAGACCCAAGTCATTTATGCTGGTGTTCTCAATGACAACAATGGGAGACTGGCCCACTGGTGGTGTTCGTGGGTATCTGCCAGCTATGGTAATATTGGCAGATTAGCTCAGCCCAGAAGGATGATTAGGTGCTAGTGGTTGTGGGCTGGGCTGGGCCATTTTGAGGCTGGCAGACTTGTCCTCAGGCCCTACAATAGTCCATTAAAGTGCTGGCTTTGATAGGCAGGGGTGGTGACCAGGCTACCAGCAGAATGCTTAGCTTTGGATAGTGACACTTGTGCTCCAAAGTTGCCATCAGGGAGAGTAGGCACCCTCTCAGCTGGAAAAGCATAAGCAGATCTCTGTAAGGAGTACAGTCTGCTCTCACCTTCATCCTATAGTAGAATCTGTGGGGTTTGTCCCCAGGGGGCCTAGGAGTGCTTAGCCTTCCCTGTACCTCCTTCCCTCACACCAACAATGACACAGTCCTACAAATAAACAAGATTTAAATCACTGAACTAATTACTAAACAAGATAGTGATAATAAAAACAAAGTTGAGGCCAGGTATGGTGGCTCACACCTGTAATCCTGGCACTCTGGTGGCCCAGACAGATGGATTGCTTGAGCTCAGGAGTTGGAGACCAGCCTGAGCAAGAGTGAGACCTTGTCTCTATTAAAAAAAAAAAAAAAAGGAAACCTAGCCAGGTATTATGACGGGCACCTGTAGTCCCAGCTACTCGGGAGGCTGAGGCAGGAGGATCATTTGAACCTAGGCATTTGAGGTTACTGTAAGGTATGACACCCATGGCACCCTGCCCAGGGTAACAGAGTGATATGCTGCCTCAAAATAAAATTAAATAAATTTGAGTTGTAAATTCTGACTCATAAATGCTAGTTTTGTGGTGCCCTCAATTAGTACCTAGGCAATATTATAAATCATTCATGTCATGGAGCCTCAAGATTGCTCTGGGGGAATAATAAAAAACATAAGTTTTAAATCCATGAGTGCTTCAAGATTCTCTGTGCCCATAGTAAGTCTATATAGCTAGATAATAAAGAAAAATAAAGAGAACACATTCATTTGTAGGCTGTTCGGTAGACTTTTCTGCTATATATACTAACCTAATTACCATGTTAAAATCTGAGGATTTATATAAGATTAATTTACATGCAATTTTGCAGGATTCATAATGATGTTATAATCTACACGAAAATTTGTTTTATTGTTATAGTTTCATTTGCTGGTTTATTGAATATGTAACACTTTTAAAAATTTCAGAATGCAGAAGATTTAAAAGCTGTACAGGCTCTCTTCCCAAGGCACACACTTCATCTTCATAGAAATAATTGTGGTTACCAACTCCTTATATAGCCTTCCAGAAATAGTTTAAAATTCTTACTTTATGCGCTATAACTGGTTACTTTATAAATGTACACATATGTATCATTGGCGTTAAGATTAATTTATTTCCCACCTTCTTATGTTTAAAAGTTTTAGAGCTAGATCAAAGTAAGTACCAAAAAATGCAATAGTACAGTAAACATCCCCATATTCTTCTCTACTTTCACCAGTTGTTAACATTTTACCACATTTGCTTTCTCTCTGTTAAGCTTAATTTACCATGTATATTCCATGCTAAGCTAATACTGTATTCTTTTAAAAAGCAGAAAACCAAGATAATTGCTAAACTCAGAAATGGAACTTCATAATAATTTTAATATAATTATGGAATTGAGTGCATATATAAATATACACATGTGTACTATATTTAAAAAATGACATTCTGTACATTGACAGGGTTGAGAAGAAAGAACGAGCCCGGTTAAAAACAGTGAAATTCAATTCTAAAACAAGAGACAAAGGGGTGAGTATATGATATCTCTTATTTCTGGAAATTAGTTAATTGGGGGTAAAAGATCTTGTCATAATTCTTGCTTAAGCTTCATTGTTAAAATGAGAATTACTTTGCCATAAAAATTGACCAGGCTCAGCTATTGCCATTGTCTTTTACAATAACAGACAGTAAAGTAAGCGTTTATTAAATTACCCCATTTATAGACTTTCCCAAATTATCAAAACTGTCACTTAATATATTCTTAAAGACATTCTCTTGGTCAGGGTAGTTTTTATTAAAAAAATGGGTTTGGACTTCATGCAGATGTCCAGTAGAAACTTGTGTTACCAGTGTTAAATTACGTTAGGTAATTTAATAATGACTTTCCTAAGAAAACAGTCACCTCCCCCCCAAAATATAATTAACTAATAATCTACGTTCACAAGTTATTGCAAATGAATTTATGGACATTCCATTGTTCTTTCCCTCCATTATACTTGATATAAGAGAATCTATGTCTTAAATGTTGGAATCAGTATAAATATTTATTGGAGGGAATAAGCAAAATGTCAGTCAATGATCAAGAAATATATTGAAATTCTTTCATATTTATTTTAGTTGTGTATTTTTCCTTTAAGTCAGTGTGCTTAACTCTAACATTTTGGATGTCAGTACATGAGAAAGACTCTGCAGGCTTCATTCTGAATTATGTATATAATTCCTAATTATCCTAAACACATTGCAATGGAGTATTCTAGCAGCAAGCCTAAAGAAAGAAATGGACAGTTGTGTTGAAATACTGTTCATAGCAATGTTTTATATAAGTTTGGGGGTATTTTTTTAATCTGAAGCCTAAGTTTTTTATAAGTCTTTTGATCGTATTTGAAATGAATGTGGAAAGTTCAGCAAATAAATTTATCTCTGTACATTTCTGATGTCACTAACCACTCAAACTTAAAGCAGTAAAATTTAAAAGATAAATATGATCCATGATCTAAGAAATTATATCTGAGTAAATTATATAATATATTCAACTTCTTTAGAAATGGTAAATTCTTGAAAATTAACTTGTAGCTTTTAGAAAATACAAAATTATATAGCATGATTTGAAACAATACTTAAAATAGAAATTTTTATTGGTGGAAAAAACAGCCCTAGTAAATGCTCAGGATTGAAATATGTACAGTGTTTTTGTGCTTGTTTTATGTGTGTCCTTAAAAATAATTTAGTACAATATAGCATCGATGAATTGAAACAGAGGTTGCATGTCATAACTTTTCTTTCATACTGTAAAAAGTTAACTGAATTAACGACATATTTTAATCTTAGTCTTGTTTGTTGACTATAACCAACTTTATTATACACAGTCACTGTGTTCTAACACAGCACCAAAACTATGCATGATACTGAGTGGGGTAAAAATACGCTTGCCATTGATATAGAACTGCGTATCTTTGTGTAGTACCATTTCCTATTCCTCCTTCTCTTTTCCTTATGTGGTGATTTGTGGACTTTATTTTTACTATAGACTTATAACATTTCAGTTTCTCATTAACATTTTTAACATTCATTTGGCTATTTTGAAATACAACATGTGGAAATTATATATTAAGATATTTAATTTATGTATCATGAACTTGTATTTTGTCAGTACTTATACTTTTTGCATTGTAGAGCTAATGCTAAGTAATTAAATATAGGGTTTTTTTTTAATCTAAAATATAAAGAAACTGGAGGTAGCAAGTCTTCAGTTTTGTATTTTCCCTACACATTTTTGTCTTGTTTGCTTATGCCATTTTTATTTTTGCTTTTAATAAGTTCTTCACCTGGAAGATATTAAATGTAATACAATTAATACATTTCTTAACTAACAAGCATTTCTTTCTGTCTTTTACTATGATATCTTTATGATATCTCATTTTATCTAACTGCAAAGATAATAAAAATCAAAACATTTTAAACTTCATGTTTCTTTTGGTTGTTGTCTGTGAAACTGACTCTGACCACTATATATGCAGTAAGAGGGGCAAATAACTTTATATAAAAACTATATCAGTTTTATCAGATATCATAAAAACTATTGCTAAATTCAAAACCAGTGATTGTTACAAATGGAAAGATTTAGTACATCCCTAAATTAGATTACCATGATTTTTTTCTGTACTAAAACTTAAATTTTCATCTTTTTGTCCTTTCTAAAATTTGGATTTAGGCAAAGATTTTTATTCAAACAATGCTACTTGACAGATTACAAAATAGGTATAAATGCAAAGTTCTCCTTAATACTTTTTTTCTCAACTTAATTTTTAACTTCTGCTTAGAGTTCTCTTTTATCTAGTTCCTCAGAGCCTTCAAAATTTAAGATTGAAATCGGGACAGTCTGCTTGGCTAATGAACTGTGAACTTATTAATCCTGAATTATTGATATGAAAAGGTAAAAATGAAAGTTTAACCTTACTTTATAAAGGTTCTTATCGAAATAAATCTTCTCAAATCATAGAATTGAAGGTAAAAGTCCCTGTAATCTACTTCAACACTTAATCACCTGGCACCACATGCTTATAGCAGAGGCATGCCAAAACATACTGCCGGGTGTCAGTATACTTCCAAATAATGACATGTTACCTTAAGACATAGATAAACTTTAAAAAAATCAGAATGAGGACTGGGTGCAGTGGCTTTGTGAAGCCAAGGTGGGAGGCTTACTTGAAGCCAGGAGTTTGAAACTGACCTGAGCAAAAGTGAGACCCTGTTTGTACAAAAATGAGACAAATTAACCATATGTGGTAACACACCTCTAGTCCCAGCTACATGGGAGGCTGAGGCAAGACAATTGCTAGCACCTCCAAGAATTTGAGGTTGTAGTAAGCTATGATGACTGCATCCCAGGCAACAGAACAAGTTTCTTGTTTCAAAAAGAAAAATCAAAACAAAATTTCTATTCTTCATATCATTTCTCTTCCTCCTGCTCTCAAAAAAATAGTAATTTCAGGTGTCACTGGTAGGTAAGGCCATTTCCTTCAAAACATAGATGCCTATGACATAGGAATTACAAAAGAAGTTATTTCTTTTTTAATAGCTTCATCATTCTTTGTACTACATGCTCTTAAATCTATGAATGTACAAATGGGATGTTCAAGGGAAAAAACTTTTTTCCAGCATCTGTGCAGTAATGGCTATCAAATCAGCTGTTCAACTCCCATATAACAATTATGTGTAAACTGTTAGAATCTTAAGTGCTTTGTGGCTTTAAGGGCTAACAAACTTCTATGAAGAGACCATGGGGCCAATGTGTTGGATAGGGTTCTGGTTTATTTATATATGCTTTTTAAAATAGATAAATATAGTAGAGCTTAAGAATAAGTAAAACAGTCCTGGTAACATTGAAGTTGTCCAGGAAACTTCTGACTCTTCTTCCTTGGCTAAGATGGCTTTGGTAAATCTTTTGCTGGATTCATGCTTTTTCCTTACCATTTTCTGATTTCAGGCCATAAACATTCAGTTGCCTTTTTCCTCTTTCAGAAAAAAGCAAAGATTGTTTTTAAATTTCCAGCATTAGCAACTTTCTCATAATTGTTTTAATGGCATTTCTGTTGTTAATAATGGCTTTTCTATTAGTTCATTGTGGCCACAAAGAAAGGATAAAGAAATAAATGTGGTCAGGCCAAATAGGATGAAGATTGTTATCTAATATATAAAATAATAACATAGTTACATTTAGCACAGTAACATTTAAAACAACTTTTGCTGTGATGTAACTAGTAGTACTTGGGAATTTTTCTAGAGAAATACAGATTGATATAAATAAATGTTAGCTTGCTTTGTACTGTAGTGTTAGTTTTTTGTCAAGTAGCATTTATTCCGTATTTTTAGGTATAACTGAATTAGACTGCACAACTTTTAAATATTTTCAGTTGTAAAATATTTGAATTAGAGAAATTTACACAAAATTAGAAATACACCTTATATGTGATTAAAGTAAAAGTGATATACAAACTGCACACTGTGGTCATAGGAGTCAGCTTCCACAGAGCTGCTAGGCTGGGCCTTTGTACACACAGACAGTAGACATCCCTTTGTTTTGCCCCTCCTTCTCTTCTTCAGCAGTCATTCAATGACAAGCGTAAAAAGAACCTCTTTTCCCGAAAATTCCCCTTCTACAAGAACAAGGACCAGAGTGAGCAGGAAACAAGTGATGCTGACCGTAAGTATGTGGATCCAGTGGTCAACTGAAAATAAATGTAGAGGGACCTACTGCCCTGCAGTTGGTTGTTACCATGGAGACAGTTTCAAGAGCTGCAGCAGGTTACTAATTGTCTTAACCAGGGGCAACTTAAAATGCATAAATTAATTATATTCCAATCTTAACTTTTCTGGCACCTAAAGAAGTAATTTAAAGTAAACATTTTAAGTTCTGTATTTGTAACAAATATATAAAGAAATAACATTATTTGAAGTAGGGGTTTTTATGGATAACACTTAACATTCATACATACAAAGAACTTTAGAGGAAAATCATGAATACTTGAAAAGCTGCCTATTTATTTCTAGGTATAGCTAGCTTTGCCAGTCTTTGATACTAGATTATCTGGAATCAATCCATTTTATCCTTTTTCTTCATTGTATGTAGACAATCTGAATTTTACTTTTAAAATAGCAAGAAATGGTCTGAAATGTTGCTTCACTACCCTAAACAGCCTCCAAGATAGAACTTTCATTCTTCTGGTAGATTATAGTCTGCTCATTTCAAACTTCTAGCAGTCTTACAAAAATGCTCTGTAAGATATGTGTACCTGTAATGGTCTTGGAACTGTCTCTTACTGTAGCACCAATTTTATGCATTACTGACAACTATTTTCTTTGATTATCTTTTTATTGCTTGCTCTCTGGGGACTACCCTCTACAGGAGATCCCTGACGACATGGGATCAAAAAGCCTGAGTAAGTTATCAAAATACTCCCAAGTTATTTTTTAACCTCCATCTACAGATCTACCTTATTCAGATACATTTTGAGATTCATGGTAGTGCCCTTCTGGCATAAGGAGGTATATGATTTAGATTCCTTTTAGACTTTTCATGTTTATAACATGCTTGGGACTTTTATTTCTATAATAACATACTTTTTGTTTTTTTTATTTTCCATTTTTCACATTACTTGAAACGTTTTCTGCTCATAATTACATTTTCCTTTTTGTAATTTTTCTGACAATTACTTTTGTTAGAGTTTTTTTAAATATAAACACTTTTTAAAGATTTTCTTAAATAGTACTACCTGCCTTTCTTATTATAAAGTAGAAATATGCTTCCTTGGAGTTTTATGCCCCTCCTTTTTTGTTAAAGTAAGTGAAACTCATTTTGATTATGTATTAGAAAAGCATCTGTATAAAAGTATAAAACACAGTAGATCTTATTAGAGAAGAATTGCAGATACGGAGTTAAAGAAAAAGTTTATTTATGGAGTCAATTGTATATCTCTTTATTAGAAATTTTGTTCCTTGTTTTTCCTTTAACCAAGGTATTGTCCCTGTTTTGGGGTTTTGTTGCTGTTCTTGTTTAATTTTCTAGCTAGTTACTTAGGTTTCATGTAAAGCGTGGCACAGAAGCAGGTATACCTACATACAGAAGGCATTCAATAAATACTGGAATGAATGGATGAAGCAAGAAGTCATTTTAGCAATAAAATTTTAAATTTATGTGTTTTCAAGTTAAATATGAAAATTTATCAAATATTGCTAAGTAACTTTAGGTAACAGTGATTCATAGAAGTAATTTTTTTAGGGTGATTTTTTTTTTCTAACTGGTATTTCTGTTTAGATTGTTAAACATTTTGAAATGTATGTTTGTGTCATTCCTTGATCATTAAGGAGATAGCCTGTGTCTTAGCTCTCTAAGATTTGCATTAAATATTAAGTTTCACAGATTTCTTTCCTAATTTATGCTAATTTTATGCTGGAATTTTAATCTGACTATAGGTATTTGCCTTTTATTTCAACTTTAAAGATGTAGATTTGTGCCAGAGTGAAAACAGTATGCTTTATGTGTAATTACTTCTGTTAGACACACGTTATTATTTTTGCATGTCCCTACTTAGAATTTGGTAAAGGCCACAGATTTTTCTATCACTAGTGGCACCCTTTTTTAAACTCTTACCTTTGAGAAAAAATTATAAATGAAAACCTTCAAAACTAGAAAATAGTACCCATATTATTAATGCTATTGAATTCATTTTGAGATTGTAACATATTTTAAAGATGGTATGGATTAGCAAATGGACCCACATATCTTTATTATCTGCTAAGTCAATAGAGATCTATGGAAAACTCATAGAAAAAGAAACTAAGTGAATTTTTGTTTCCATATTGATATTATGATAAATGATAATTACACCTTGGTCTTATATCTTGGGTTCTAATTGAAGGCTGGGACTTAGGAAGAAAAACAGTGTGAAAAGATAAAGATTTTATTTTCAGACAGATGCCTTGAATGATAGGTTTCTGTGCGTAATCTCAAAGAACTGAAATAATTTATTCACCTGATAATTTAATGATTAGATGAAGATTTTGTTAAGAAAATGTTGAGGAAGACAGAAAAGTATCAGTAAAACTCTAAAACCTCCATATGATACAAGTTAGCACATAAAATAGACCCCATAAAGCAGTTAACAAGGTGCCCATAATTATACAATGGAAAATACTAAGAAGGGTGGACCAAGGACATTTCTTGTGGCCTGAGTAATCTACATTCTAAAGTTCAGAATACAGGGAATAAACTTAACAAAGTCTTGTGAGATTTTAATATAAGAATAAATGCAACAATGTAAGTAGTCATTAACCTTGTTGGAACAGAACTCCAATGAGAAGAGTAAAATAAATTATTCCAGAGAAACAAGCCTATTGAAGAGATGAAGATAATTCTGAGTATCAAAATTAAAGTACTTCTGCATATAAATTTACAAAACCTATGAAAAATAGGGTATTTAATTGAAGAATAGAGAAACAGAAGTTATACTATAGAATATTTTTCCTAGACATGAATTCAATCGTTTTTTATTCTTTTTGTTTTTTTAATTACTTTTTTTTTCTTTTGCTGCAGTTTGGCTGGGGCCAGGTTTGAACCTGTCACCCTCGGTATATGGGGCCAGCACCTTACTCACTGAGCCACAGGCGCTGCCCCCCAATCGTTTTTTATTCTAAAAAAAAAAAGTGAAGTAGATCTGCCATGTTGACAGTAGAGGAAACAATGAGAGAAATCACATTTCCAAAGCTGATTTTGACTAACAGAAGTAATGAGAATATGAAGAAAATCTGGGAGACTGCAACTAAATCCTGTTTATGAAGAGCTAGAAATAGAAACCTGTGCAGTTTTATGCTTTAAGGATGCAATTTTGAAAAAGTTCAAAAGACTAAAACTGGTTAAGATTCCTTTAACAGAGACTAAAAGGGTGTAACTCTATTACAGCTCAGTAAAAGATATATAAGATGTTCAGAAGTGAAATCATGACGTACAGTTTGAGGCAAAGTTTGTTTCTATTACGTGCAGCCATTCTGTTTTCACAACTTCTCTTTTTGTACACCCTTTGCCTCCCAAGTAGCTGGGATTACAGGCGCCTGCCACAGTGTCTGGCTTTTTGTTTTATAGAGACTGGGTCTCACTCTGGCTCACTCAGGCTCATGCTAGTATTCTGCTGCTCTCTAACTCAGCTGAGCTCAGGCGAACACCCACCTCGGCCTCCCACAGCACTGGGACAACAGGCATGAGCCACCGTGCCTGGCCAGCAAACCTTTCTTTTAAAGGATAATTCAGTTAGGTTCTGTGAAATGGCTGCTTTTACCATACTATGATTAGAAATGTACATTGGTACAGCCTTTCTGGAAAAGCCTATCTTTTGACCCACTAAATACTCTTCAGGGAATTCTAAGGATGTAATTAGAGATGGAGATACAGGTTTATTTATCAGAATGTTTAATATTGCTTAGAAATAACAACAACAAAAAAAAAGAATATTAAGAATATTCCAAAATGTCTAATGGGTAGTAGTGAAGTATATTTACTCATACTTTGAAATATTAAATAACCATTCCAAATCTCATTTTAAAGTAACACCATGGAAAAATACACGCAATATAAATGAAAAATATGAAGCTGTACATATATTATCTAGGATTTGTAAATATTCATTTGGAACTCTTTTGAAGTGTTGCTTTGAACATTTTTTTTTTTTTTTTTTTTTTTTTGCTGTTTTTTTGGCCAGGGCTGGGTTTGAACCTGCCACCTCTGGCATATGGGGCCGCTGGCGCCCTACTCCTTTGAGCCACAGGCGCCGCTCACTTTGTACATGTTTTTTAGTGAACATATATATCCCTTTCTGTTGGGAAAATATCCTGGAAAGGAATTGCTGGGTCATGCTATCTATGTATACATACATTCAGCTTTAGCTTTAGGTACTACTAAATAATTTTCCAAATTTGTCCCATCCCTAGTATCTGAGGTCCAGTTGCTACATGTCCTTAATCTGTGCTTGACTTGTCTGTTTTGTTTTTGTTTCTTCATTAGAGCCGTTTTGATGGATGGTTACAGACTTCCTTCATGGTTTTAATTTGCGTTTTGCTGATAATTAAGTTGAACAGCTTTTTATATGTTTATTGGTTATTTGACTCTTATTGATGAAGTGCTTTGAAGAAGTTGTTTTTTTTTTTTTTTAATTTAGCAGCAGAAAAACATTTTATTTTTCTAGTAAGATTCCAAGTAATTGTGATGATGTTATTCCAAGGCTCATACTTTGAGTAGTGAAGTTGTGCTACAGGACAGCAAAGTAAAATGATATTTGAAAGAACTTTCAGAATCTGTTGTATAGGCTTTGACGATCGTAGAGAGTTAAAGATGAGTGGGAGAAATCTCAAAGATAGAAAAGAGCCAGAAACAATGGCTCATGCCTATAATCTTAACACTGTGGGAAGTCAAGGCAGGAGGATCGCTTGAGGACAGGAGTTCAAGAAAGATAGAAAAGAGAATTTAGTAACTAGTATACTATTATGTAACATGTCAGATATACTCAATAATAGAAGAATAGTAAAACTAAATTCTCTAAGCTTTTATCCAGCTTCCATAATTACCAATTCATTAACTAATTTTGTTTCCTCTGTACTTCCACTGACTTTCCCCTTCCTGCATCCCATTAATAACTATTTTTTTTTTACAAACTAGAGGTTACAGAGTGTAAAAAATAGTACCACTGCTAAAACAAACGTAAGAACCTGTTTTTATGTGGCATTCCTACTTCTATGAATGAATTCTGAGGAAATAGGACAAAAGATGTAAAGCTATATAAATAGAAGCATTCATAATTATTGATGTTTGTGAAAAGCGGAGTAAGGCAAATTAAAATATCTAAATAATAATAATGTAAATATTAGTTTATCAATCTGATAGTATATTATACAATGATTTTAGAGATTATTTTGAAGTGGAAAGAATTTTTAAATACAAGTTTTAAAAACACCATTTTACATGTACTTGTCATATTTTTAGTCAGTTCTACTTTTTTAAAAGTCCCTGCTTTATTTAAAATATATGTAATCATGATTAAGAAAGTTGTATCTTATCTTTACAGGTAAGAATAACAGACTTAATGTGAAAGCAGAAATCCTCTTTATTGTTAATCTAATTTGAAATTTTATGTTCTTTTATTCTCTGTACATTTCACTAGTGCTATTTAATTTTAGGATACTCAGTAAATGGTATGGTAGAGCAGATATCTATCCTCAAATTTGTTCCTTCTCCTTAAAATATAGGGTTTTTTTTTTCCTTTACCTAACATAAGAAATTAGGTTTCCCTCTCTCATTGAAGGTTTTATTTTTTATTAATTTTATTATTAAACATTTATTTCTATATTTAAATATATATTTAATTATAAAATTATTAAAAGATATTTATTCAGAGATTACTCAAGAATACATTTACATGCGTGAGAAGAGTACCTGTGGCTCACTAAGCAATCAAGTTATGAAATGGGGCCAGGCAGTTTTCTGGGTATATTTGTTTTCATTATTTTTTTATGTTTTGTAAAGCAGCCACTATCAATTTTACCAAAATGGGGAAATATTAGTCTGTTTTAAGATACAATGCAACTGTCTAGACTTCCCTTCCATTTGACTTTTTTTTTAAGACATCTGAATTCATGACATCCAAAATGCTTTATATAATCTTAAAAACAGATTTTTCATTGCTCTTCGGAAACAAGAGAAGCTGGGCTAAAGATCATCTATTCATTTTTTAATTATGAAAATATCACTTCATTAAAATGGGCCTCTGCTGAGATATAACTTGTCTCCTATTTCATAAACAATAAATTAAATGGTGTCAACATTTCCTCTTTGGGAGATTTTTGTCTTTATTTGGACTAAGTTAGGATTATTTTGCCCTTTTTGTCATATTCTACTTGCTATTTATAAAATAGATTTGTTCATCCACTGTGTGGTACAAAAATGAGACATTGTCCTTAAGCCCAAGTGTTTTCCCTTGCTAACTCAGATTTATTTAAAAGTAGACTTTTTAAAAATTAAAAAAATGCTTTAACTCTTGTTATGTGTGGTTATTTATCGCAACGTTTTGTAATGTCACCCTGTTTTATTTTGATAATTTCCTCTTACTAGCTTTTTAAACTCATGATACTGTGTTCTTTTTATTTTTTTCATTGTCCTGCAATCTCAGAACATGTAACTTCTAATGCCAGCGATAGTGAAAGTAGTTACCGTAAGTGTTTTAAGTTACTTGTTCTTTATAATCTCAAGTAATATCTCTCCTTTGAGGGGTGGGAAGTTCCTTACTGATACGTCCTAAAAACTGAAAATGAGATGATTAATATTTTTAAATCAGAGAGCCAAGTAAAATTCTATACTTGAAAAATAAAATTATGCTACATATATAGAAGTTGATTTCCAAAATTTAAATAAAATAAAATACTAACATCCTTTTTATAAACAGTGTTATTTGTATACACAGTACATATGTGTATATGTTTTGTTTGTTTTTTGAGATAGAGCCTCAAGCTGTTGCCCTGGGTAGAGTGCAATGGCATCACAGCTCACAACAACCTCCAACTCCTGGGCTTAAGCGATTCTCTTGCCTCAGTCTCCCAAGTAGCTGGGACTACAGGCACCTACTACAACACCTGGCTATTTTTTAGTTGTAGTTGCCATTGTTGTTTGACAGGCCAGGCTGGATTCAAATGCACCAGCTCTGGTGTTTGTGGCTGGCGCCTTAGCTGCTTGAGCTACCCACACTGAGCCAAGTATATGTATTTTTTTTTTTTTAGAGACAGAGTCTCACTTTATTGCCCTCCATAGAGTGCTGTGACGTCACACAGCTCACAGCAACCTCTAACTCCTGGGCCTAGGTGATTCTCTTGCCTCAGCCTCCCAAGTAGCTGAGACCACAGGTGCCAGCCACACCACCCAGCTAAATTTTTGTTGCAGTTTGGCTGGGGCTTGGTTCAAACCTGCCACCCTTGGTTTATGGGGCCAGTGCCCTACAAGCTGAGCCACAGGCACTGCCCCTTGTAATATGTATTTTTTTAATAAGGTAATATCTGTTAGATGGGTAAACTTGTATTTTGGCATTTTGTTTAGTAATTATTTTTTATATGAGCATAAAATATTTTTCAGTAATACTAAATTGTAATTAGTTTTATTCTCTTTATTTCTTATTCTCTGTCACTACTACTAATCTTGGTCAAGTCATTGTTTGTCACCAGCTCTTGGTAAACATAATGAAGGAAACATTTTCAAAGATGGCTCAAAATGTAATATTGATTTGTTTTTGGTGTTTTATATTATATTCTCAGTATTATTGAGTGAACTATACAACCTTGTAATGTCTATAAACAGATATGGGTATGGAAGGGGAGAATATATTATATAAATATAATCAGTTGTAGCACCTTAAAAATTAAAATTGCTTTTCTAACTTTTTTTTTTTACTGCTGTCTAATATGAAAGTAATCTTGATTACAGATGAGTATGGCTGCTCAAAAGGTCCATCCTGTTAATATCAGTCTCTAATATTTCTTCATGTTGACAATATATACTTTTAATCCTCATTTCATTTGGTTTTTTCTACATAATAATTACTTAATGATTTTTTTTGTTTTGGTGTGGGAATATGATTTTGTTGTATTTCAGTACTTTATTAACTTCTAACCAGAACCCCCACTATAGGGTAGTTGAGTAGTTTTATAGACTAAAAAGAGGTAATAAAAGTATATACTGTCTGTCTCACCATTTGCATGAATTATTAAGGTGTGGAATATTCAAATTGCATGTTTTTGCTAGTATGTAAATCATGTTTAACATCTAGTACTTTAAAAACCAGCTTCTAAAATAACCGTTTTATATACTGTGGTAATAAAATTGAAAACAAATAAATAGGCTTTCATAGCAGAAAACAGTATTTGATAATTATGCCAATACCTGTGTTTAAAAGACCTGTAGCTACATGCATAAAATATAAAACAGTAACAAAATTAGTGATAAATTTGTTATAGGATGTTGCTAATCAGAAATTTTCCAGATACATTATATACTATTGATTACTTTTGTGGAACTACTTGGATTAACAGTCTTTTCTAGTTTGTTTTTCTGCACATATGTATGTGCGTATATGTGTTGTATATGTTAAGAGCTCCTGGAATTTTTTACTTCTTAGTTATTTTTATTGGATTCAGATATGATTTATTGACTTTTTTATTCAGAATATTTCATAAGCTCTAAAGTTTTAATTTTAACCTTTATAGGTTATAACTTCTTAAGTGCTTTTAAGCAAAATGTATTTTTCTCCTTTATTATCACTGATTCATTTTGTTTAAAGGGAAGGATTTAGTTTTACCAGAATTTCTTTTTAAATCACAGTGTTATTTTCACAAAGTTCAATTAGTGAATTTTTCATTAGTGAAATAATGACAGTAGTTCTACCTTCCTGTTTATAATTTTTAATTGCAAGATAATTATAATTATTTTTTACATAAAATATACTCCAGTGGGACCAAAAAGTAGCACATTTTAAACAATAGCAAATTACCTAATATGTATATATGTAGGAGTTCTGATTAAAGTATTAATTTTTAAAAGATTTAATAGTCCTTAGATTCTAAATAAAAAGTAAATAGCATATATTCAGTCATAGTGAAGATTATAATCTATAAAATAAACATAACAGGACAATAGTTACCCCCATTTATACTTTGTTTTACACCTCCCAAAGTTATCTTTATGACTTTATAATTTTTTTTTTTATTTTACTAAGTTTTGCCACAAATAATTATAAGCACCTTTTTCTACATGGCAAAGTTCTAGTAATATATGGGTCATTACAAAAATTTTGAGATACGCAAAAATCAAGAAATGTAAAATCTGTGGAGACAGAAAACAAACAAAGCCCTCCAAACACTAGCAATATGCTGAGCAAGTTGAAATTTGCATGGGTGAATCAGAAAGGATGCTGTCTATCTCAAAACTCTTGTAGGGACCCACATATGTATATTAAATGTGAAGAATCAGATAAGTAGTAGTTACACAGATTTTCTCATCTGTGCTTTAACTTTCTAATAGGTGGTCAAGAAGAATATGTCTTATCTTATGAACCAGTGAATCAACAAGAAGGTTTGTGAAGCCTCGTTGATCTTTTATAATCTTGTAGAAAAATATACCTCTTAATTTGGAACATAAAGGTCTCATACCTCAAAAAAAATGCCATATTAGAATTTTACTGTGTATTTTTTACTATATGTACATTTATCATATGTATTTTACGAAACATGGCTTAGCAACTACAGTATATTAGAATCTAGTCATTTTATATTGACTAGTCTATATTGTTGTTTTATTTCCTTAAGTAGCTTTTTTCCAATATTCATGTTTCCAATATTCGTCCACTATCCTTCTAACTCTTTTTGAAAGCATCTTTGACCTTTCTCTATTCCTCACCTTCTTTATCCAGTAAGATTCTAGATCCTGTTTGTTCTATTTCTATCATCTCTTCTATATTTAAGACTTTGTTTTCATCCCTCCTACCAGTTTTCTGATTTTCACTACCAGGCTTCCTTCTTCCAGCATCTTATGTATATACTAGATCATCTTTCTAGTTGAACACAATGGCTTATACACATAATCCCAGCACTTTGGAAGGTCAACACAGGAAGATCACTTGAGAACAACCTGTACAACATAGCAAAGCCCCATCGCTACCAAAAAACGAAAATCATTTTTCCAGATCACTACCATGATTATATCACTTGCTACACCCAATTTCTCTTCTGCCATTCTTTGTCCTTTTTTCTTTGTTCTGATTCCTTACAATTTCTACTTCAAAAACCAACAGTAAAACACTATGCTTGTTCTCTCATTTGTAATGAGATGATGTTAGCAATATAAAGAAATATTATGTGATAAAATGCTAAATTTAACTTGGTTAAATTATAAAGTGTATGACTTATAGCAGAAGATTGATCAAGTTTAAGATTTTAGTAAAGGTTAATAAAATAATACATTAGGTATCTTTGGGTGATGATAGAGTGGGTTGGAGAAAGAAGAAAATTCTAACAGTTAAGGATATTTTTGTTCTCGGGTATAATAAAATACTTTATTTGTTGAGTGTTTCATTGCTTTTAACTTGCAGTTTGTCTTTATAGTTAATTATACTCGACCAGTGATCATATTGGGACCTATGAAAGACAGGATAAATGATGACTTGATCTCAGAATTTCCTGACAAATTTGGATCATGTGTTCCTCGTAAGTAACCAAACAAAAACTCTTTATTTATTATTCTTAATATTTCCTGTCCTACGTGTGGGAAAAGTAAACATAATCATTGTTTAATAGTTTATACTTAGTTATTTTACTACTTTTCCATCCTCCATCCTTTCTCAGATTTAAATTAATCTGTTGTATTGAACTTTTTTAAACAATTATATAAATAGAAAGTGGGTCTCTTGTGTTTTTTAATATTAAACACTTCTCTAAGTTTTTTTTCTATTAAAGATACAACTAGACCAAAACGAGATTATGAGGTAGATGGAAGAGATTATCATTTTGTGACTTCAAGAGAGCAAATGGAAAAAGATATCCAGGAACATAAATTCATTGAAGCTGGCCAGTATAACAATCATCTGTATGGAACAAGTGTTCAGTCTGTGCGAGAAGTAGCTGAAAAGGTAAGCATCAAAGTAATCCAAGAACATAATTCCTGACGAGACATGCCTTTGACCATATGAAATCATGGTATAGAAGCTTTTACTTCATATTTATGAAAAAATATAGGATAATACAGCACAGATTGTGAATTTATTGTTAGGAATTAATTTAACCAAACATTTAAGTTTAGATGGCTTAGAAAAATACACATAAGGTAAAGGAAGGTAGACAAAGAAAATGAGAATAGAAATAATGACACAAATCTAGGAATGAGAGTTATTATTTTAAGGTCATTTGCTAAATATAGACTTTGTGTTCAGCCCTAGCCTTCCAGCATAATAACATAATTAAGATCAACAGTGTTACCAATAAAAATGAACAAGATGTTCAAGATAAGAAG
This sequence comes from Galagoides demidoff, assembly GCA_963574575.1. NCBI lineage: Eukaryota > Metazoa > Chordata > Mammalia > Primates > Galagidae > Galagoides > Galagoides demidoff. Next base: position 21,927 of record CAUYQV010081490.1, read on the forward strand.
GTAAGTATAGTTGCTTCTGATACTAAAATAGAAAAAATTTCTCCTCTGTCATTTAAAGACAATGTAAAAAATATTCAGAAACAACATTGATAGCAACAGATTTTCTGAAAGCATCCTTCAGTGTAGTCTGGTGCTCTTTTAAGATTTGGTTAAAACAGTTTTATGGGAGGGCCAAAACAGTGTACAGGCAGACCCTGAGTTATAAACATCCAACTTACATACATCTTGCACTTATAAATAGAGGCCATTATAGTTAAGTCCCTGAGTTACAAACACCTGACTGATATATGACTCAGAGGCTTTTACAGGTAATAGATAAATAAGTGTACTGGTTTCAAGTTATATACAAATTGAACTTAAGAGCAAACTTAGAGAACCTGTCTCATTCCTCACCTAGAGACTGCCATGCTGAATCTCTTTGAATCTAGAAAATAAATATCTACCAATTATTTTATACCCTCAAAACATTTAGTCAAAACCTGTAATTTAAGAATCAATGATGAAATACCTACAAAAACAAAGTAGTAATTCAGCATGTCAGTTTTCCATGTGAAAATGCTACTTTTTCTACTGGAAGTTTATTTAATTCTGATTAGTTTGAATTTGGGGGTGGAATGATGTCCCACACATAATGGAAAGGATTTGGAGAATGGGAAATCAGGTATGTTCTTAGTGGGATACAAATTAACAAAACTAATTCTGAAAACAGTTTTGCAATGCCTTATAAATTTGTATGCCCTATGATCAAATGAGACTTCTTAATATCTAAGAATGGATTCATATGTGAGGATCACATATAAGAATATTCATGGTATAATAGTGGAAAATTAGAATCAACAAAAAGGAATAGATAATTGTTATTTATTCACGTAGTGGGGTACGGCAGCCAGAATGAACAAACTAGTATTTCCACTAGTTAGGTATGTTGCATCCACATTGATGAATCTCAAAATTATAATGATGAATGAATCAAGTTGCGAACTATAGGTACAGTATGATACTATTTATGTAAACTTTTTAAAAATACAAAACAGCAGCCGGGTGTGGTGGCTCACACTTGTAATGCTAGCACCCTAGGAGGCCAAGGCAGGTGGATTTCCCTGAGCTCAAAGGTTCAAGACCAGCATGAGCCAGAGAGAAACCCCTTCTCTACCAAAAAAATAGCTGGGTGTTCTGGCAGGCCCCTGTAGTCCCAGCTACTTGGGAGGCTAAAGCAAGAGAATCACTTAAACCCAAGAGTTGGAGGTTGCTCTGAGCTATGACTCCACGGTACTCTACTGAGGGCCACAAAATGAGACTCTCTCTCAATAAAAAATAAGAGAAAGAGAGAAAATTTAAAAAAAAAAACTTTAAACTAAGAAGATTGAAAGTCAATTGAAAGCAAAATTAAAAAAAAAAAATCCAAAACAGCTTACATCTGTTTAGTAAACATAAAAACATACATGGAAATCATACATTCATCCTTCAGATATACAGTAGAGCCTCTATAAGTTGACCACCAAAAGGACTGTAACAAACAGGTCAACATACAGAGGTGATCTACATAAGGAACTAGACCTGCTATCCTGATACATACATGTAGTGCATGTCAGTCTATGAAAATTAGGTCAATTTAAGAAGAGGTACATGTAAGGAGGTGGTCAGCTATATATAGTTCTACTATATATATAACCACTATCCAGGGGGTACCCTTTGGGAGGAAAAGAAAAAATTGGGAGTTTTAGCTTTTGGTGGGATGTTTATAGAAACCACACCCTCAGCCTAACTAAAAGACACATAATATGCAAACTTTAAATCACTGATAAATAGAAAAATAAATACCAAATTCCAGCAGACTGTTTCCTGAGCAAACCTTGTAGAGATTGAAAGCAGTCTGGGAAAACATGCAAGGAAAGGCAAAGAAGAAAGCAAACAGTGTGTGAGCCTCAGATTGATTGATCTACTACAAGAAAGAGAAAGTCCACCCTACATGCAAAATTACTGAAAAGGCATCTCGCTAGCTTAGAGTAGAGAAGAGCTCTAAAAGCACACAGGGCACACAAAGGGAGGCAGTTTTGGAAGGATAACTTTGCAGGGGAGAAAAGACTAAAAAGGGATTGATGCCATTAACACACAACTGTCAGTACAAAACAGAGAAGAAAATAAGAAAGGATACAAGAGACTTAAACAACATAATCGATATGAAATGTTGCACTCTGATTATAGAGAGTGCACCTTTCCAAGCACATAAGGAAGATTTAACAAAAATAATCATGTACTGATTTACACAGAAAATACCAGGAAGTTCCATAAAGTAGTAACACTATAAATAACACTGATCACAGTGCAGTAAAGCTATGAATTATTAGGAAATCAAAAACAAAAAGGCCCAGTCAACTGGAGATTTTCTACCAAAAAATTGAAAAGGAAGGAATACTTCCCAAGTTACTTTATGAATCCAGTGTTACCTGGATTTCAAACCTTAACACATTATCCTCCCAAAAAAAGAAAACTGTCAACTAGTATCCCACATGACCATAAATGCAGAAATTCTAAACAAAATTTTAGTAAATCTAACATTATGTAAAAAAGATAACATGTCTTAACTAAGTGGCATTTATCCAATGAGTGCAAGGTAAATTTAACATTAGAAAATCAATCAATGTAATTATCACTGTATTAAGCTAAAAGAGAAAAAACCGTATGATTATTTCAGTAGTACCAAATAGCATTTGACAAAATCCAACATCCATTCTTGATTAAAAACTTCTCCACGTAGCTGGGCATTGTGGCAGATGCCTGTAATCCCAGCTACTCGGGAGGCTGAGGCAAGAGAATTGCCTAAGCCCAGTAGTTGGAGGTTGCTATGAGCTGTGACACCGCAGCACTCACCAAGGGCAGTAAAGTGAGACTGTGTCTCTTAAAAAAAAAAAATCTCCACAATTTTGAATAGGAAAAAAATAAAATTTCCTCAGCCTGATAAAGTACATCTATAAAAGCTAATAGCTGGCATCATACTTAATGGTAAAAGAATAAATAAATAATACAGTGACTTCTAAGAACAGAAACACATGAAGACTATCCACTCTAACCACTTGTTTTCAACATGGTGTTAGAGGTTCTAACCAGTGCAATAAAACAAAAAGAAAAAAGAAAGAAAAGTCATTCAGATTAGAAAAGAAGTTGTCTTTATTTGCAGATGATATGACTTATCTATGTAAAAAAAAAAAATCTGATAGCATCTACAAAAAAGTTACTAAACTAATGTTAAATAAATTTAACAAGGTCAGCAGTACCCATAGCTCAGTGGGTAGGGTGCCAGCCACACATACCAGGGCTGACGGGTTCAAACATAGCCCAGGCCTGCTAAAAAACAAGTGACAACCACAACAAAAAAATATCTGGGCGTTGGGACAGGCACCTGTAGTCCCAGCTACTTGGGGGCTGAGGCAAGAGAATCGCTTAAGCCCAAGAGTCTGAGGTTGCTATGAGCTGTGACGCCATGGCACTCTACCCAGGGGAACAGCTTGAAACTATCTGGGAAAAAAAAAAATTTTAACAAAGTTGCAGAATAAAAAATCATTATATAAAAATTAATCTTCTATCTATATGTTAGCAGTACAGTGACTAATCAAAAATTAAAAGTTTAATAAATATTTGCAAGTAACATCAAAAATATTAAATACTTAGAGATAAATATGACAAAAGATACATGGATCTATACATAAAAAACTAGTGTGAAATTTTTAAAACCTAAATAAATGGAGACATACACCATGTTCATGGATTGAAAGGCTTAATATGATTTAAATATCAATTCTCTTCAAATTGAGTTTTTAGGTTCAGTTCAACCAGTCAAAATCCCAGCACACCTTTTTGTAGAAATTGGCTTAGCAACTCTGAAATTCATATGAAAATGCAAAAAACTCATAACAACCAAAGCAGTTTTAAGAGGAACAAAGTTGAGACTTGATTTCAAGACTTATTATTAAACAAGAGTAATCATGATAATGCAATACATTTGTCATGATGATAAACAAATAGATTGAAGGACCACATTGAAGAATCCTGAAATATACCAGGCATGGTAGCTCATGCCTGTAATCCTGGCACTCTGGGAGGCCAAGCTTTATCTTAGGGGTTCAATACCAGCCTGAGCAAGAGAAACACCCCTTTTCTACAAAAAGCAGAAAAGTTATCAGGGTGTAGTGGTACAGGGCTGTCTTCTCAGATACTGAGATTGAGGCAGGAGAATCACTTGAGTACAGGAGTTTGAGGATGCAGTAAGCTCAGATCATACCACTGCACTGTAGCTGAGTTGACAGAGTAAGACTCTGTGTGTAAAAAAAAAGAAAGAGAATCCCAAAATGGACCCACATGTATATGGACACAGGTAAAAAGACAATTCATTGGAGAAAGGGATAGTCTTTAAGTTAATTGTTCCTACTGGAACAATTAACTAGCCACACCTCTTACTATGTAGAAAAATTAACTCAAAATGAATCATAATTGTAAGGCCTAAAAGTGTAAACCTAGAAGAAAACATAGGAGAAAATCATCATGGTTTTGGGTTACACAAAGATTTCTTAAGACACCATACCAAAAGCATAATCCATAATAAAAAACATAAATTGGATTTTATCAAAATTAAAACTTATACTCTTGAAAAAGCACTGTTTTGTTTTTTGGTTTTTTGTATTTTTTTTCTTGAGACAGAGTCTTGTGGTGTCATAGTTCACAGCAACCTCAAACTCTTGAGCTCAAAACATCCTCTTGCCCCAGCCTCCCGAGTAGCTGGGACTGACTACAGGCACCTGCCACAGCACCCACCTATTTTTAGAGACAGGGTGTTGCTTTTGCTCAGACTGGTCTGGAACTCCCAAGTTCACGCAATCCACCCACCTTGGCCTCCCAGAGTGCTAGGATTACAGATGTGAGCCACCATACCCAGCTGAAAAAAACAATGTTAAAAGAATAAAAAGATAAGCTATATACTAAGAGAAAATATTTTCAAATGATATATTTTATTTTTAAAACTTATATCCAGATTATATAAAGAACTCTTAACAAATGACAATAAAGACAAATAGGCTCGGCGCCTGTGGCTCAAGTGGCTAAGGCGCCAGCCACATACACCTAAGGTGGCGGGCGCCTGTGGTCCCAGCTACTTGGGAGGCTGAGGCAGGAGACTCACTTGAGCCCAGGAGTTGGAGGTTGCTGTGAGCTGTGATGCCACGGCACTCTACCAAGGGGAATAAATTGAGGCTCTGTCTCAAAAAAATAAAGGCAAATAACCTAATTTAGAAATGGGTAAGGGATTAAATAGCACCAAATATCACAGAAGTCTTTGAAAAAAGAAGATATACAAGAACATGGAAGGATATTCAACGTTATTGTTCATTCATTAGGGAAATAAAAATTGAAACCACGGTGAGGTGTACCACTATATACCCGTTAGAATGGCTAAAGTTTTTGCAACAAGGTCTCTTGCTCTGCTGCCCAGGCTAGAATGCAGTGGCACCATCATACTTCACTATAATCTCAAACTCTGGGACTCAAGCAATCCTGTCCCAGAATCACAAGTAGCTGGGAATACTGAGTGTACCACCAAGACCACATTATTTATTTATTTATTTAGTACAGACAGGATCTCACTGTGTTGCTCAGGCTAATCTCAAACCCTTGGCCACAAGCAATCCTCTCACCTCAACCTCCCCAAATGCTGGAATTACTAATCATCATGAGCCACATAGCACCAGGCCAAAAGTGGCTAAATTTTTTAAAACTGACCACATGAAGTTTTAGAAAGACCTGGAACAAACATAACTCTCATACTATATTGATAGGAATATAAAACAATACAACACTGAAAAATAGTTTAACCATACACCTAACCTATGATCCACTTCTAGGTATTGCCCTAGGAAAAGAGAAAACATATGTACATACAAAAACTTACATATGAATATTCATAGCATCTCTATTTGTAATAAACAAAAACTAGAAACAACTCAAATTTCCCTCAATTAGTGAATAGATGAACTCTTAGCCTCAAACATCCTCTTGCCTCAGACTCACAAAGTGCTGGAATTATAGACATAAGTCACTTCCTAGCTGTGATCATCTATTTTTTTGTGTGTGTGTGATCATATATTCTTTTATGAAATGTTAGTTGTGGGAGGATAGTAGTTTAACTTGTTTTTTTTTTTAATGTCCTTGGAAAATTAAAAATAAAATCCTTATTTTGATTACTATTTTGAGAGATTACTGGTCTGTAACATCTAGGAGTGTAGAAACTAGATTTTCATTCCTTTTAAGCATAAGATTTGTTTGAAAATGGCAAATTAATTATTCATAATCATTATCATTGTCTTCATTTCCCATCTAAAATTTACTAACAGAAATGACAAGTTTGCTTAAAGTGAACAAGGATCTAAACATGTCATTATCCAGAATTTGTACCTGTAGAAAATGTGCCTTCAATTGGAAATACTTGGTTCATGTAGTTTTTTTTCTTTATTTCTTCTGTTTTAGGGCAAACACTGTATCCTTGATGTGTCCGGAAATGCCATAAAGAGATTACAGATTGCACAACTTTATCCAATCTCCATTTTTATTAAACCGAAATCCATGGAAAATATCATGTAAGTATAAATGCCTAAGCATTACCCTGCCTGTACCTCAGTTTCTTTATCTATAAAATGGAGCAATAACAGTACACACATATGTATACTCACCTCAAACTGTGTTGTAAGGATTAAATAAACACTATGAGATATTAACTATCATCATCTTCATTAATATTATTAAAGGTAATGTTTTAGAGCTTGAAGTTTTAATAGCTATATTTAGCCAGTGCTACTAGATTCGTCAGTGCTGCTCTCAAGTAACTATCAAGAAGATTAAATAACTGTTAACCTAAAAGAGGCAAAAAATAGAATCTAAGTAAAAATTAAAAGGAAAAAAAGAGCAAAAGAAACATAGAATGGGTGAGACAAAAATATATAGATAGTCAAATAGTATAAATGAAGCCAAATATTTCAATAAATAGACTAATGTCTATTAAACTGAATGTTTCCACTAAAAAAGATTGTGAGAATGGGTAAAGAGAAAAGCAAACAATTATATGTTGCTTTTATAAGATATACCTTAAATATTAAACTGGAAAGGTTAAAAGTAAAAGAATAGAAAAAGAAATAGCGTATGAACATAAAAAGCAAGCTGATTTTTATATTATTGTCAAACTGTACTTTAAGGCAAGAAGAATTACTAGTGTTAAAGACATTTCATAAAAGTTCACTTCATCAGGAAGATACACTTATACATTTGTTTGCACTTAATAGCATAGTCTCAAAATATGTAAAGCACAAATTGACAGCTATTCAGAAAAAAAAGGTAGTTCCAGAATCATAATGGGAGATTTTATCACATCTGTCAGGACATAATCAAATAAAAAGCAAATGTAAAAAATCAGAAAGGATACAGGGGGGTTCCCCCTGTGGTTGCGTATTATTTGAGGACTGTTTTGTTTATCTGTGGTGCTGGATATCAGGAAAAGTGATACAGAGACTTTTTTTGCTCATCAGCTGTCATTAGTGTTTGTGTATTTCATGTGTAGCCCAAGAAAACTCTTCTTCCAATGTGTGGCAGAAAAGAAAAAGGTTTGACACCCCTGATAGAACTACACAGATTTAAAATATTACCTATTTGGTATATGTTAAACACTATACTCACCATCTGCAAAATACACATAGATTTGAAGTGCATATGAAACAACTACCAAAACTGATACGCGGGACCATAAATTTAAAATGGTTAAAAACAAGAGGGAGAGGGATGAGGGGGTTCATGGTGTGTGACACACTTCTTAGAGGTAGGACACAGTTATAAAAGGGACTTTGCCTAATAAATGCAATCAGTGTAACCTAGTTCTCTGTACCCTCAATGAGACCTCAACAATTTAAAAACAAATGGTTGAAAACAAATATTTTCTGACTGTAATAAGATTGAACTGGGAACTAATAATAAAACAGATAACTAGAAAATCCTTAATATATATATAGACTTCTGAATGAACCAAAGAAGAAATCACAGAATAAATTAGTAACATTTTGAACTAAATAATAATGAAATTGCCAAGTAAATCAATTTGGAAGATGTCATAGTCTTGTTGAAGGAACATACACAGCTTTAAATATTAGGAAAGAATGTTGAAAATCAAATATTAGGAAAAAAGATTGAAAATCTAAGATTGTGAGAAATTTGACAAATATCAGTCAACTAAACTCCAAAAAGGAAGAAGAGCAGAGATTAATGAAATAGAAAACTAACATACAGTAGAGAAGATCAACAAAGCCAAAAGTATTTTCTGTGAAAATACAATAAACCATTTAAATGATTAAGAAAAGACAAGATAGAAGATATATCAATATCAGAAATGAAAAATAAGTCCTGTGTATTACAGGATGTTAAAAAATACATATATAAAAATTTTTTAATTAAAAAAAATGAAAAAGAGGTTATCACTAAACATCCCTGGATTTTAAGAATGTTGTGTAACCCAGTGGAAAAATGGATGAGTGTTTTAACATGTCATAAAAGACATCTCCAGATAGTCAGTAAACTTGTGAGATGGTGTTTAGTTAATCATGGAAATGTAAGTTAAAGCCACAGTGTCATGTACTACCACCCACACACCAGAGTAGTTAAAATAAAAAAGAAAATATCAAATGTTGGCAAGAATGTGGAACAACTGGAACTCGTACACAACAATGTTAGGAGTGTAAATTTTTATCCCTATTGGTAAACTGTTTACAGTATTAAAGCTGAACATAAACATAACTTATGACTCAGAAGTCCTATTCTTGATACATACTAAACAAAAATGCACACATGATTAGCAAAGACATTTACTGGGTTTCTGACATGCGCTATTCAAAGTAGTCAAAAACTAGAAACTTGCTTGGCACCTGTGGCTCAAGTGGCTAAGGCGCCAGCCACATACACCTAAGGTGGCGGGTTCGAATCCAGCCTGGGCCCGCCAAACAACAATGATGGCTGCAACCGAAAAAAAAATAGCCAGGTGTTGTGGCAGGCACCTGTGGTCCCAGCAACTTGGGAAGCGGAGGCAGGAGACTCGCTTGAGCCCAGGAGTTGGAGGTTGCTGTGAGCTGTGATGCCATGGCACTCTACCCAGGGGGACAGCTTGAGGCTCTGTCTCAAAAAAAAGAAAAGAAAACTAGAAACTGGTTTTTATGTATTCCCATAAGCAGGAGAATACATAAATAATGAAATATTCACAGTGACACATTCTACATTAATGAAGAATGAGGACTGTCCATCTATATGCAAAAGTATGGAAAAATCTCGTAAATATAATAATATGAGCACAAAAACCTCAGACCTAAAAATATATATGTTCTATGATTCCAAGTTTAATCATTGCTTGTAGAGGTCAAATAGAGGCTACCCTTTAAGGGTGGTTTAGTAACTAGAGTAAGCACACACAGATTCTGAGGTACTAAATGGTGATCATATTTTGATCTAAGTACTAAATCCACAAGTATGTGTACATTTGAAAATTTATAAAGCTGTCATTTGTGCTATATTTGAAAGTTATATTTCAAAAAATTTAAGAAGAAATAGAAAAGGCAAAAATATGTAAAACCTAAGTAGTTGTATGCTTACTAAAGAACTTGAATCCATCATTAAAAGTCTTTCCACAAATAAAATACTAAGCCAGCAGGACTTTCTGAATTTACCAAAAGCTAAGTAGTAATGTCAGTCTTACACAGACTCTTCAACTAATTTATGAGCATCAATCTGATACCAAAACCTGGCAAAGACTTTACAGAAAAGGAAAACGGTAAGTCAGTCTTTTTTTTTTCTTTTTTGAGACAGAATCTCTCTCTGTCGCCCTCAGTAGAGTGCCATGCCATCATATTTCACAGCAACCTCAAACACTTGAGCTCAAATGATCCTCTTGCCTCATTCTCCCAAATAGCTAGGACTATAAGTGCATGCCACAAGGCCCAGCTAGATGGATTTTTTCTATTTTTAGTAGAGACAGGGTCTTGCTCTTTCTTGCTTAGGCTGGTCTTAAACTTGTGAGCTCAGGCAATCCACCCACTTTGGCCTCCCAGAGTGCTAGGATTACAGGCATGAGCCACCTCACCTGGCCAATAAGCCAGTCTTAATTGTAAATAGCAGGAAAGGGTAGTAGGGAGGGGTGGATAAAATAGGAATGGTTAATGGGTACAAAAATAGAGTTAGATAGAATGAACGATATTTGATAAAACAAGAAAATGACTATAATGAACAATAAGTGAGAATACACTAAAATAATCAGAAGACTAGAATTGGAATGTTCTAACACAAAGAAATGTTAAATTCCTGAGGTGATGGATACCTCATTATGCTGATGTGACTAATTCACATTTTATGTATGCTTACTTCAAAATTTCACATGTACCTTATAAAGATATACCCATAATAATTAAAAAATTTTAAAAACAAATATAGAAGCAAGAATCCTTACCAAAATATAACCAACATGAATCCAACAATTAATTTTCTAAGTAAGCTAAAATATAACAACCAAGTTGGGTTGGAAGGCAAGTGTGCTTTAACATTTAAAAACAATTAGTGGTGGAACTGAAGGGGAGATGGCAGAGTAGGAAGCACCAGGAATCCATATCCCCACCTAGACAACAGTTGGACTGGCAGAATCTGTCCGATGCAACTATTTTAGAATTCTGAAGTCTATTGAAGGCTTACAATTTCCAAAGGAAGGTTTGATGGTAATTTTAGCTCCTAGCATGGTAGCAGCTACCTATTTCCTCACTCCCAGTCCTATAGCAGGCAGCCATTTATGCCTTCCTTGAGCAGCTTACATAGAGTGAGTGGATGCCAGAGTGGGCAACAAGGACTCTGTCCTCCAAATGTCAGATATCTGTGCTGTGATAGCTAATTGCTGCTTCTGATAATGGAGGTGCAGACACATAGTGAGCTTTTTTTGCAAAACCCCACTACCATTGTTGGAAGCCCCTCCCCCTGAGGCTGAAGTAACTTTTGAAGATTTAAAGGGCCAGTGTCTTTTCTAACCCCACCCCTTTCTCTTTTTCCCATTTTGGGAACCAAACCAGCACATTAAAGAAGGAATTTAGAAATTCACCACACATACCCGTGGAAAGGTAGAGGCTCATACAATACCTGAAAAAACTCTGAAGCTTACCCCTCAGGCTGATCCCTTGTACAGAAATATCCACAATAAGAAGTTTTAAATAGCAAACCATGAGGAAGAGGAAGAATTTGATCTCCAGAGTTACCATATCATAAAAATCAAATGTCCAGTTTTCAGCAAAAAATCACAGGGCATGCAAAGAAACAGGAAAATATGGCCCATCCAGAGGGGAAAAAAAGGAACTGTCCTTGAAAAGACTAGATGCTAGATCCAGCATGGTGGCTCATGCCTGTAATCCCAGCACCCTTGAGAGGCCGAGGCAGGTGGATTGCTTGAGCTCAGAAGTTGGAGACCAGCCTGAGCAAGAGTGAGACCCTGTCTGTACTAAAAATAGAAAAAAGGTAGCTGGGTGTTGTGGCAGGCACCTATAGTCCCAGCTACTGGGGAGGCTGAGGCAAGAGGATCACTTGAGCCCCAGACTTTGAGGTTGTTATGAGCTATAATGCCATGGCACTGAACCTCAGGGAAAAACTGAGACTCTGTCTCAAAACAAAGAAGATATGATGATGGAAATTACTGAGTCTGAGAAACAGGAGGGAAAAAGTGATAAAAGAAAAGTGAGCAGAGCCTAAGGTAACTGTGAAATGCTATCAAGCTATATTGTGGGGGTGCCAGAAGGAGAAAAGTGCAGCAAAGAGATTATTTGAGGAAATAATAGCCAAAAACTCCCCAAATTTGATGAAAGACATGAATATAAACACCCAAGCAGGTTAATTAAATTCAGAGACTCGCACTGAGGCACTTTCTAATCAAAGTGTCAGAAAACAGAGAATCTTGAAAGCAGTAAAAGAGAAGCAACTCAGCACATACATGGGATTTCCGCAAATTTTTTTTTTTTTGAGACAGAGTCTCTGTCGCCCTAGTTAGAGTGCCGAGACATCATAGCTCACAGCAACCTCAAACTCCTAGACTCAAG
>CAUYQV010081492.1:0-17510 GCA_963574575.1 Galagoides demidoff
CCTTCATGTTCACATGGATGGAGCTGGAAAATGTTCTTCTTAGCAAAGTATCACAGGAATGAAAGAAAAAGTATCCAATGTACACACCCCTATTATGAAACTAATTTATACCTTTTATATGAAAGCTATAACCTAATAACAGCCTAAGAATATGGGGAGAAGAGAAGGAGAGGGGAGGGGGGAATAGGTGGAGGGAGAGGGATTGGAGGGATCACTTCTGAGGTTTATCTTATCAGGGTACAAGTGAATCTTTCTAACAGTAGAATGTGAACGTTTTAAAATAATAACTAAGAAAATGACATGAAGGCTATGTTAACCAGTTTGATGGAGGTGTTTCGGATTGTGTGTGAAAACCCCACACTGTACCCCAGAAGTGCATTAATGTACACAGTTACCATTCAATTGAAAAAAAAAAAAAGAAAAGAAAAGAAATCACCTGCTTTAGTGCTTCAGGTTGACTATTAGTAACTACTTTTTTGACCATCTAGTTGAAGATTTCCCAATGTTCACTCTCTCCACTCTTTTGGCAGTTGCAAAAACCCCAATTCCTTTCATAAATGTCTTTTTCTCATAATACTTAAAAGTGCTTCTGTTTTCCCAGCCAAATCTAAATCTAGATTGATACAAAGTATTTGCTTTTTATTTTACCTATGCGCTTTTCCTGTTCAAATCTTCTCTGATTTCAAAGTACTATCCATTCGTGACATTGGCAGTAGCAGGACTGAGAAACTTTTATAGCACTGGGATGTGACGGCCTTCTGTTTTGAAAATAGGGAGTAAGATGGAGAGAAGAGCTTTCTCTGAGGCCTGAACAGTACTGCTCATGAGAATAGATGTTTATGGTTTCCAGCTGCCCTGGGCCAGTGCTGAATCCTGGATCTCAAGGGACGTAGGTAACCATGTTTCCTTTTTTTAACTGACAAACAAAACCTGTATTTATTTATCACATACAACATGTCATTTGAATTACATATATACAGAATTGAATGGCTAAATCAAGCTAATTAACACAGGCAGTACCTTGCATATTAATCTTTTGTGCTGAAACAACTCAAAATCTACTTTCCTAGTAATTTTCCAGAATAAAATACATTGTTATTAACATAGTCACCATGTTGTTCAGTAAATACTTGAACTTATTTCTAACTGAAATTTTGTATCTTTTGACCATCTCTCCACTGCCACCCCAGTCCCTAGTCACCATCATTCTACTCCCTACTTCTATGTAATCGACATTTTCAGACTCCGCAGATAAGTGAGATCATATAGTATTTGTCTTTAGGTGCCTGACTTATTTCACTTAATATGATGTCTTCCACGTTCATCCATCTTGATGTAATAACAGCATCACCTGCTTTATTAAGGCTGAATAGTATTCCATGGTGTATATAGACTACACTATCTTCATCCTTTGATGGACACATAGGTTGATTCCTTGGCTATTGTGGTTAATGCTACTATGAACATGGATGTAGATAACTTTTCAACCTACTGGTGTTGTATATTTTTGGATATATACCAAGTATTGGATATAATCCCGGTATTGGAATTTTTGGACAATACAATAGTTCTATTTTAGTCTTTTGAGGACCCACCATATTGTTTTCTGTAAGTTCCCATGTGTAATAATAAGCAAGGATTTTCTTTCCTCCAGATCCTCTTCAATACTTGCTATTTTTTGTATTTTTGATAACAGCTAGTCTAACAGGTGTGAGGTGATATCTAATTATGGATATAAGTTCTGAAATAAATGCATTCTTTGTGGTTTTGAAGTCCTGCAGGACCTATGACAGAGGTATATCTTGCCCCAAGATAAAGGCAGTTCTAACAGCACAATCATCTGGCCAGAAAGACTACGGAGGTAGCTACCATAGATGCCACATCTTCCGGTGTATGTGTTATCATCAATTTAAAAGCCATCACAGTCAGAAACTGGGGTGGATGATTTACATATTTATGTAAAGCCATTGAAATACATATGGTGATTCATTCATGTTGTTCCATAAATAAAAGCAACTACATAAAATTAGTCACAATCTCCCTTTATTACTCAAATCAAAGGACACAGGGGAACATGCTATCTGCTCTCACAGTGACTCATTGGAGGTAAAAATGCCCCCAAATTGTTTTAAGTCTTTTAAAATTATACATCAGAAATGCTCCCAATAAATATACTTAAAGTATCCAACTGAGAAACCAGTTAAACTACACAAATGCCAAAGTGGACACTTCCCGCTGAGTCAGTGTTATGTAACCCATGTGGAAGACTTCCTTAACTACCCAGCAGTAAACGAGATTTCAGGTTCCTTGTCATCCTAAAATTAAAAGGACAGCAAAAATGCTGAACGATCTTAAAGTTCATCAAGATTAGACTTAAATTTCTTCAAAAAGAACAGAATGCAATCTCTTCAGACTCTATGGAAGGGAAATTCCTTCTTTCTTTGCTACCATTCTCCCTATTGGGTATCATCCAAACTCTCAGATGTGACTCTCATTTCCTTTGTTATTTCCTGTCCTTTGTTCCACCATCCACAAGGACAGCTTGCATCCTCTCTGTCAATGACAGCTTTAAGATTGGTTTATTTCTATGCACAATCGTCCCTTTGCATCCGTAAGGCATTGTTTTCAGGGCTGCTCTCAAATGCCAGGATCTAGGGAAGCCCACCGCCTTCATATAAAATGGCATAACATTTGCATATAACCTTTGCTCATACTCCCATACACTTTGAATCTTCTCTAAATTACTCAATGAAAATGCTATAAAAATTGTTATTGTATTGTTTTTATGTGATTTGTCCTTGCTATTTTTCAAATTATCTTTTCCAAATAGTTTCTATCATGGCTGACTCCATGGATGAAGAATCCACAAACACAGAGGGTTGACTGTATACGTAATATATGTGTGACCTGAAAGTCCGTATTATTTATTCAATGATTTATGAATATTTTCTGTTACTCTCCCTATTCTAGACATTGTGACAATAGAAACAAAAGGGTTCACAATCTAATCTATAAACCTAAGCAATATCATCTTTCAATTCTCTGTCTTTTAGTTTACAAACTGCTTTTATTTTTAATAACATTTAGACTTTATGAAAACCTTCTAATATTTTTTAGGATTACTCAATTAGCAATGCTTGGGTATAACTTGAGACAAAACAAAGGGGTGAGGGATCTTGGATGTTATTCACATCTTTCAATTCTTTGTCCAAGGCTTTTTCTATTACATTGTTTTATGGAAATATTTTATCAGTGAATTGCTTTCTTCAAATAAAAACTGAAGCAGTACCCTAGCATATTTGAGATACAACACTGGGCCCCATTCCTACATTTAGTCAAAGCAGATACCAACTTTACCGTCCAACTTACTTATTCTACATAATGATCATTTATTTAAAAAAGATATACTCAGACATGAGAAGTTTAGTGAATATTGCATATTTTCCAAGCACTTTATAGCAAAAGAAAAGAGAGGGTGTGTACTACAGCTTATGAAAGTTTGCTTTAGACCATTCCCCAAGTGTTTTGATGACACACAGCGAGTCAGTGGTCCTTTCTCTCATCCATCTACCATTCCTTCTTGCCCTCCTTTTGTTTCCTCTGCTTTGATACAGCACTAGGCATACAGTGTGCTCTAAAATTCATGCCACCTCTGTACTCCATGCAACTCCCTTGGTAGCTTGACAGTTATGGTCCATTTCCTATTCTGATGTGGGTACCTTAATTAGGGATTATCTGGTTGTGAATGGCAAACAACAGTCTGAAATTCCTTAAACAAAAATAGGGACTCAATCAGAAAGTAGAAAGCCAGGTCACATGTTGACTTGGCAATTTCTCCACACTCAGACTCAGTACCTGGCACATCACTTTCATTCTCTGAAGAACTTTTCTTCTGCTGCTCTCAGCACAATTCAGATGACCTATGGCAGCCAGCAGGTAACTTTCATTTTAAGCACCAACCAAAGATTGACAGCAATTCCCACATCCTGGGAGAAATAAGTCTGGTTGACTCAGCATGTGCCAGCCAGGTCAGATGTTCAGGAATCCATGACCAATTCCCTGCCCAGCAGAGGTGGTGTGAGTATACTGTCAAAGAGGGGCCTTGGACACAAGTGGTAAATTGGCGAAAACATACATATTAGTTCTCACGTAAAGCCTATACTCTCAAATCCAAGAAGAGGGCAACATTTATCCATTTACTCAATTGGTTAGCCTTCAGTCATCAACATAACTTCCCACTCTGTATCCAGTCTAGAGACCATCTGTCTAGGAGAGAGTAAAGCATGTATACAATATGACAGAATGTAGTGATTCTGTAATGAGTGTCTGTTGGGATATTCTTGCGACTCCGTAAGTGCTTTATGATAGTTTTAAAATATTCTGTCTTAAACATAATCTAAAAATAGAATCCTATTCTGGACTATCTAAATACCTAATGACCATGTTTAGCCACTGAGTTTTACTAATTAAGTCTGAAAAATGTTTATGGTTATAAGGTGAGAAATGACCACCTAATAACCTTTACTCTGAACTATTTAATGATGTATTTATTACACTGAAATAAAAATGTATATGGGGGGATTTGAGGGTTCTCAAGTTGGACAAGCACTAGTGAAAGGGAAAATTGATAAGGTGTAGTCATTGATTGAACTGCTTCAATGAGCAACATCATTTTATAATGCTTTTATGAAGTTTCACACTTAAGTCTTAACATAATTGGGTGAAGTTGGTATCATTAACTTTATTGTGTACATAAAGAAAATGAAGACTATAAAAGCTGAGGCATTCATCCAAAGCTCACCCAGCTGGCCATACGCACACCATCTCCTCTATACCCCTTCCTCCATGTCCTGTTGACTCAGGAAAGGGGGTGTTTGTATGCTACGCTCTATACTTTCATTCACGGCAGTGAGGTAGCAAGGAGGTAATTCTGGCAAAACCAGGACAACAGAAAAGCATGAGGTTCACATACAGAATAAAGATTGTTTTAATTTGGTAAACACAGTGAACTTGAAAGTAGGGTCAACAGATTATCAAATAAAAATGCAGGATACCAGATGAATTTAAGTTTATGAAAAATAATGAACACTTTTCCAGTATGAGTATTTCCTATGTAATATTTGAGATATATTTACACTAAAGAGTCATTACCTAAAATTCAAATTAACTTAGCATCCTGTAATTTATCTTCACTCTTCATGAAGGGAGTATAAGGACACCTCATCTATGTCACTTCACTTTATTACACCTCACGGATAATGTGTTTTTTACAAATTGAAGGTTTGTGGCAACTCCACATCAAGCAAGTTTATGTACAATATTTTTTCAACAGCGTGTACTCACCTCCTATCTCTGTGTCACATTTTGCTAAATCTCGCAATATTTCACATTTTTTCCTTATTATTATTATATCTGTTATGGTAATCTGTGATTGGTGATCTTTGATGTTACTATTGTAATTGTTTTGGGGTGACACAAACTATACCCATAAGATGATGGACTTAAGAAATCTCGTGTTCTCACTGTGTTACTGGGCAGCTATACGTGCAATCTCTTTCCCTCTCCTCCATCCTCCCTGTTTTCTGAGACACAATGATACTGAAACTGGGTCATTTAATAACTTTATATGGCTTCCACCTGTTCAAGTGAAAAGAGTCACATGTCTCTCCCTATAAATCAAACGCTAGAAATGATTAAGTTTAGTGAGAAAGGCATGTCCAAAGCTCAGACTGGCCCAAAGTGAGGCCTGATGCACCAGTTAGCCAAGTCTGAATGCAAAGGAAAACTTCTTGAAGGAAATTTAAAGTTGCTACTCCATTGAACACATGAAATGCTGAAATAGCCTTATTGCTTTAATAGAGAAAACTTTAATGATCTGGACAGAATATCAAACTAGGCACAACATTCCCATCAGAAAGCTTAATCAAGAGCAAAGCTCTGTCTCTCTTCAATGCAGAGAAGACTGATAGAAGTGAAGAAGCTGTGGAAGTCTAAGGCTGGCAGAGCTTGATCCACCCGTTTTGAGGAAAGGACCCATTTCTATAGTACACAAGTGCAAAGTGATGGAGCAGGTGCTGATGGAGAACCTGCAGCAAGTTATCCAGAACATCCAGCTAAGATCACTGATGAAGGTGGTTGCATTATGCAATAGATATTCCCTACAGATGAAACAACCTGATATTGAAAGAAGATGCCATCTAGGACTTTAATAGCTATGGACGTGCCTCAATTCAAAGATTTAAAGGACAGGCTGACTCTTCTCTTGGGGACAACGAAGCTCATGGTTTTCAGTTGAAACTAATGCTCATTTACTAGTCTGAAAATCTGAGGGCCCTTAAGAATTATGTCAAATTTATTTTGCCTGTGCTCTCTAAATGTCTCCACACCGCACATCTGTTTATAGACTATTTTAAGTTTGCTCTTGAGACCTACTGCTCAGAAAAAATATTATTTTCAAAATATTATTGTTTGTTGATAATTCACTTGGTCACCCCAAAACACTGAGAGAAGTGTATAAGGAGATTGATGTTGTCTTCATGCCTTCTAACACAACATCCATTCTGTAGCTCAAGGATCAAGGAGGAATTTTGACTTTTAACAATTGATTTTTTTGATATTAAAAATTACATTTCATAAAGCTATAGCTGCCACAGTGATTCCCTCGATGGATCTGGGCAAAACAAATTAAAAACCTCTGGAAAGCATTTACCACTGTAGATTCCATTAAGAACCTTCATGATTCAAGGTAGGTGGTCAAAATATCAACATGACAGGAGTTTCAAAGGTATTCTTTCCAATCCTCTTGGACGACTTTGAAGGGTTCAAAACCACAGTGAAGGAAGTCACTGTAGATGTGGTAGAAATAGCAAGAAAGCCAGAATTAGGAGAGGAGCTTGAGGAGGAGGCTGAAGTGGTGCAATCGCATAATAAGATTTGAACAGAGAGACAGTTCTGAAAAGAGCAAAGAAGGTGTTTTCTTGAAATGGCATGTATTTCTGGTGAAGTTGCCAAGAATATTGTTGCAATGACAACAAAGAGTTTAACATATTACAGAAAACAGGAGCAGACTTTTAGAGGATTGGATACAATTTTGAAAGAAGTTCTATCATGAGTAAAATGTTATCAAAGATAATCACATGCTACAGAGAAATCTTTCGAGGCAAGAAGGTCAATCAATGGGACAAACTTTGTTGTTGTCTTATATTAAAAATTTGCCATCTTCACACGAACCATCTGCAACCACCACCTTGATCATTCAGCAGCCACCAATATTAAGGCAAAATGCTTCGCCACCAAAAACATTACAACTCTCTAAGGCTCAGGTGATTGATTCTTAGCGTCTTTTAGCAACAAAGTATTTTTTAAATTAAGGCATGTAGATACCTTTTAGATATAATGCCATTAACAGTCACTACAGCATAGGTAAATGTAACTTTTATAGGCACTGAGATACCAATATTTTTGTGTGACCTGTTTTACTGAGATGCTTGCTTCATTGTGGTGGTCTGGGAGCAGGTGAGCAATGTCTCCGAGGTGAGCCTCTAGCTGGATACAGGCAGGAAGGAGGGCAAGTGGCAGAGGTAAACAGAGCATGGGCTGAGTCAACTGGCTAAGATAAGAGGTTATTCTCCAGGCATAGAGAAATTATTTTCTTTCTGAGAAAAATATTGACATGATTGGATTTGTGCTTCAGGAAGATTTATCTGGCTGAGAAAGGGTAAACAAATTAAAGACATGAAGAGTTGCAGGGAGTAATTCAGAAGAGAGGGCCCAAGTTATGCTAGTAGCAATAAGACAGAAGGGCAGGGGCGGATTTGATGACATAACAGAGGTAGCACCACCAAGTTCACCAATAAAATTTGCATATCTGGATTTGTAGAACTAACAAACACTTCTTAAAAAAAAACAGATGCCACTGTCAATATTTCCATTTCAGAACAATACCTGAAATGCTTCTTGAATAGTTTTCCCCACATTTGGGTGACATTTCCCTCCAGAAGCTACGTAAACAGCTCTGACTCAATCCTGAGTTCCTCTGCTAAGTTCATGAAGTAGTTTTTCATCATGACAGTAAACCCAGAGCACACACTCAAGAGGCATGTGATGGATTAAGGACATCTTTGAACTGCCAGTGGGAATGAAAAGCAGAAGAAGACTAAAAACTGTAGCACACCAGAAGGAATCTCACCTTTGGTTGTTTTTTTTTATCAAGCATGAAGTTTATCTTTTGCCCCAGGACTATGATGTTTTCCACATGGACACAGTGGTTTATGGCCCATAATACAGGCACCCTCCAGAGGTATCCTATGCCATTCATCATGCCCACTTGTCACATGAGCATAATCTAGACACCACACACACTGAAAAAGAGAACACAATGCAAGGGTAATTTTAGAATATACCAAAAAAATCAATATTTTTCCATTTGTTCAGCAAATATGAACTAGTAAACATACCTTCTGTGTTTTAGAACAGGGCCAGCAAACTAAAGCCTATAACCCAAACCTGACCTGCAGTTTGTTTTTATAAATAAAGTTTTATTGAGACACATTCCTGCCCATTTGTTTAATTTCTTTTTAGCTTCACTGACAGAGAATGCATAAAGAGAGAGTATATATCTGGCAGGTTTGGCAAACTTTCCAAAATGAATAGAGAGTAAATTTAGGAGGAAGGAGGGTTATGCCATCTCTGTCACCATTACTTTATTTTGCATTGTGAAGCAAAAGCAGATATAGAAAACATGTAAATTGTCTTTATAAATGTATTTACAAAAACATTGGGTCAACCATATATTGGTCATATAGGTCAACCATAGCCATAATTTGTAACCTCTAGTCTGGACCGCAGAATGCATCTGGGCTGTGCCTCTAGAAAGAACAATAATAATTTCTCTAAGAACTAATCAATACTCATTCACTATTTTTACTTCTCTCCACTGCTGGAGACACAGGTGTGACAAAACATATTTTATCTATTTGTTTTTGAATCCTCCGCTTGATGACTTATCTATGGGGATCTTAGGTAACATAATTGCAACAGATCACAGTTAAATCATGAGTTTATTTTATCCTTCTCTCTTCTTAAATATTTCTTTCAATAGTATACCTGTTACAAATGAAAAATGAAAATGTCATTTTTATATGTTTCTCAAAGTCATTTGACTAAGGAACTTGTATGCTGTTTTGTTTTTATTTCCACATATACTTGGATAAATTGGTTCTTGGACTACATTTGGATGTAAATTCTGGGTGGTAGCTGGAAAAGGACGTATGTACACACCATCACTTAGAAGCCACACTCCGAATTTCCTCACTGCTACTTCTACATGACATCCATTTTACCCAGAACAATAATATGAGGTCTGACAATTAATTATGTTGCGAACTCATCCTTGAAAAAGTACAACGTACATACCTCACTGCTGAACATCTCTATAATCAAAGTACCCTCAAAGTATTGCCCTTGGGAAGCGACACACTGATGCCAGCACCTGGTCCTCCAGTCCATCCTTCAAAGCAACTTTGGAACTCTTCTTCTGGAATGACCATCAGAGCTTTCATCACACTGCACACAAAAAACACACAACACTAATGAACACCACACAGCAAGACACTGCCACATGTTGACAGAATACAGTTGTGAGACACTTCTATATCAAGGTTATGGAAACGTACTGAGTAGTTTGTACAGTTCTGCCAACATATGCTCAACAGTTCATGAATTTAATTGTCAGGTCTTGGATGACAGCTCTGATGGTTATTCAAACAAAGACTTCCAAAATTGCTTTGAAGGGTGGACTAGGTGCTGGGGTCAGTGTATCGCTTCCCAGGAGGAGCGCTTCAAAGGGAAGCAGACGGTTCCGATTGTCTCCCAACTAAGCTTCCTGCTTCCCCCTCTTACTTCCTTTTGTACTAGTGAATGATTGTTTATAATAAAGATTACCTGATCAAATAACTGGCGTGATTTCTATCTCTGACTGTATTCTCACTGACGTGCAAGATCGGACAATGAAGTCTGCAAACTCATCCTAGAGTGATACTGCCTCACTGCTGAGTATTACGACAGTCACCAGATGGCCGTGGGGGGTAATTTAAAGGCCCATTTTCTAGGATGAGCTTATGAACGTAATTGTCAGACCTTTTATGATGATAGCTCTGATGGCCATTTCAGAAAAAGAGTTCCAAACTTGCCTGAAGGGTGGACTAGGCATCGGCATCAGTGCATAGATCCCCAAGGGAAGCACTTCAGAGGTGACTTTAGTGAGATTCAGCAGTGAGGTCCGTAGCACCTTTTCAAGGATGAGTTCTCAGACTTCACTGTCCAACCTTGTATACTCATTCCCTACTCTGACCTCCTCCAACGTTTCATGTTTCCCTAATATCAATTATCACATGCCAGAAGTGTTGTATTATTTGCCATTTGTCTACTATCATGAAAAAAACAGCTGAAAAGTGACTTGTAGACTAGGATGCATGGAGAATGGAGACTAAAGATCCCATTCTTCATAAGGAAAAACATCCCCAGAAAAAGGGAAAAACAGAGAAATAAGCTGAGTGAGGTGGAATAAAAACAGCTTAGCTAACTTTCTTTTAAACCAACAGCTAAATTACTGATCTGAGCAGTTCCTGCTTGTACTAGAAGCCTAGCCTGTAAGGGATACAGCTTGCAAACACCCCTGCTGGATCTGTAAACACTCTGAGACAGAATAGCTATAGATGGGCTACATGCAAGGCCTGGGGCTGGGGTGTAATCAACCAGGCCATCCCCTGCCCAGTCACCACTCAAAGCAAATACCCATTGTGGGGATTTGTATTACGGCCAGGGCAGAGGTCAGCGGACCAGATCGAGCCCTGAAATATGGGCACAGGGGCTTGTACCCTAATAAACAGAGGAAGACACCTCTGGGTTGAGATCAGAGGAAAATTCTTCTGTTCCACCAGTTCTTCAGAGGAGACTGATGCCATCATGTCTGCTCCTCAGAGAACTATAAGGATTAATCTCTCCCAAGGAACCTGTGTGTGTGACCACAGACAGGAGGCTGCCCTCACACAAAGCTCAGGTTTGGGATTTCTTAAGGCTGTTCAGACCCTTAAAGTTAATGATTATAGATAAAATAAGAACTAACATGGTTACTTAGAGAAACTGCTGACATTTTTGTTCCCTTCCTTAGCTTTCCCTCTGGGCTAAATGAGAGAATAGTCTTCGATAAAAACTGGGTGGAATAAACACTCACTGGAGCTTCACAAACTAGCAGTGTTCCCCTATATCCCCACCTTTAAGACTCTATTCTGTGTGTCCTGTCTTTTCATTTATCACTGCTTTTGACTTTATTTTTCTTCAGTTGACCGCTACCAGCTCCACAGGTCCTAGAGGACCCTGCCCCCAGGGCAGGACCCCTAGCACTGGGACTACATCTAGGGAGTTAGGATATTATAAGAGATCATGTATTAAATCTTACGGTTGGGTATGAAGCACGGCTGCTACACTGGTCAGAGGTCCTCCTCAGGCCTTAACTTCTGACTCAGTGAAATACAGATAGTGAAATAAGGTCATCAACCTCACACACATAGTTACACAGTGTTTAGCTCAAAGTAAGTGTCAAATAAATCAGTTCTTCCTTTTCATCTTTAGATCCCTCTGGCCCCTAACACAAAGAATGTTCAACATTTCTAATTAATTTGTATAGAATTGTAAGCCGGTATGAAGTTTGTTATACTGGGAATGCAGCATTATCAGCTGAGCAATCCTATGTGAACCTCCAGTGTAGCAAAATCTTCAAAGGACTTCAAATTTCTAAATCTCAGTTCCTCCCTCATGGGAAACAAAATAGTATAAATGAACCCAGTGCTTCCAATTGTGTGTGGGGGTGAGGCAAAGAGGAGGGGGACAAATAGAGAACAAGGGCATTGCTTTCTAATCCTTAAGTTCCAAAATCAGACCATCATTTTTATTTTGTATTCAGCTTCCAACGTTTAGATAGAAATATTAATTTTTTCTTTTCTCCATATCAAACTTTCTAGCCCATTTTCATAACTTTTATCTGTCCCCTCCTTTTGCATTATCTCCAAATCCAATGTAATTATTACTGTCAAATGGACATTTTTTACTTCCTATTTCAAAAATAGAAAGTGGCTTAAACCACATTAAATTGACTTTAAGTAAACAAAAAATGAAATTCTTAAGAAGTGTGTTTATATTGAATTTTTAAATATAAATGAGTGAATTTTGAGTTAAATGTTCTACTTTAATCCTTGAGCAATGAATTCCTATTTATAAATAATTATTTGGTAAAAGTGAATAATTGTACATTCATATATATGTGATATATATCTGTATATCTTTTTTAAATGTAGGTTTTCATATATCACATTTGTTTCATGTAGCCTAAATCTTTAATCTTATTCCCACCTACTTGAAGTTCATTTCCGTGGTGACAACATATATATTGCTTTTAAGAAAATAAAAGCCATGGTTAATGAGAGGGGATAAATTATGAGCTACGTTTTAATAAATTTAGCCCTCAGTTTATAAAGTGCAGCCAAATCAAGTGCTTCATATCTTAAATTCATTTGGAAAAGCCACCTCTGAACAGAGAAAAGAAATATAACTGTATTAAAACTTCAGACACAAGCTGCTAACCAGTTGAATATAATTTTATAGATTTTTTTCAAACTTAAATACAAAGAAGCTTTTAATGCCATGTCCTCAGTAACATTTGTATAAATGAGGAATGACCATTTGCATCATGATAAACAAATATATTGCTCAATCTGCTACTTTATAAATTTTGCTATGATGGTGAAAAACTCACGTAAAAATGCCTTTTTATAAAACTGAGATTTTGTCTTCAGGATCACAGAATATTGGAACTAATATACTAGAGAGATGACATTTCTAGCCTCTTCTTTTTCTATTTCAAGGTGTTGAGACTCAGAAAGATGCTCACACACATAATGTCACCAGGTTTTTGGCGGCCACACCACAAGACATTTGGGACAGTGTTTCCTCCTCTGCCCACAGCTGAAAACATAAAAGGGAAATTACAGTGACTCGAAAGTTCCCACACTATGTAGTCAACTGACACCGAAGTTGTTTTTGCTTGTTGCTTGAAGTTGCTTTGTTTGTTATGCAAAGTATCTTGTTATTTCCAAAAAATAAAAAGTTACAGTATTATGTCTAGGAAAGTTTTCAAAAGTATAAAAAATAATTGATAAGAACCAAAGTAAAAATTTGATATAACTAAACACTAGGAAGTCTTCTATCCCCAGGAAGTAAGTTTCCTAGGGCTTCATAAGCATTTTGGATCATAACAGTTGAAGAATAGTTAATCACCAATATTCCAATTATCTCCAGCCACTTGCCAACACATAAAACTGAAGGGCGAATTTCCAGGGCTAAAAATCTCTCAATTATGTTTTTGATATCCCAATTGCTTTAGTCACAGCCTATCCAAGTTTTATACAAAGCATTGAAATTCTACCTGTCCATCACAACACAAACTCAATCATGAAGCCTGAACATCGTTTTTTGATACTTTTCATTTTATTTACATGAATTCTTATTTATGGAACCATTAAGGCCTTCTTTTCCTTTATATTGTTATTGAAATATATACCCATAAATACATACAATTTATTCTTTATTCATCTTCCATAGCAAATGTGTAATTGTCTTTCCTTGCTCTCTCTACTGGGGAAAATGTCTCTTTGCCATCAATCATTCAACTTATGCCAATTAACTGTTGAACACAGAAGTAAAGCCTAACTAGTAGAAAACAAGGAAATGGATCAAACAAGTAGAATATACAGAATCTCCATGTAACTCAGGACAAAAAAAAAAAAAAAGATGGATGTTTTATGTAATTATCCCCTAAACAAAAATGGTAATACAAATACTTACTACATCCTTTATATTATTACTATCCTAAGGCAGCAGTTCTCAACTGGAAGCATCTTTGCCTCCCACAGGACATCACATGTCACACAAATGTCTGGAGACATTTGTCACAACTTCAGGAGGAGGGAACAGCTATTGGCATAGAATGGATAGATGCCATGGCTCCTATGAGAGTCACCTGCAGTAAAGAGTTACGTGGCTAAAAATGTCAACCAAGCCAAAGTTGAATACCCTCTCCTAAGGGATTATTCTAGGTACTTTCTGTACATAAAATAACTTAACCTTTAGGTTTCCCTCACTTCACTAATAAATTACAAGAGTCACAGAAAGATTAAATAACTTGTGAAACAGGCTAAGTAACAGCTCGTACGTGACAGAGAAAAGACTTGAAATTGAGAGATCTGGACCCCAGCAGCTCTGCACCTCACCCTCCTTCCCACTCTACCTGCCAAAATTATATCCACTTTTTTTATGGCCCAAATTATTAAAATCTTTCTAGTTTTGTTAATCTTTGAACAGCATAGGGGTTAGGGGGTCTGACTCCCCACATGGAAGAAAATACATGGATAACTTTTGACTACCCTAAAACTCAACTACTAATGTCCTACTGCTGACCAGAGCCTTCATGATAATATAAAGGTAGTCAATTAACACTAGTTTATATAATATATATTATATATTTTATCATAAAATAAAGTAAGCTAGAGAAAAGAAAATGTTATTAAGAGAACCAATGTTGTCTTTTTGCTTTGTTGTGTCCTTAGCTACGCAGAAGCTTTTCAGCTTAAGTCCCATTTGTTAATTTTTGTTGTTGTTGCAATGGCCACTGAAGTCTTTGTCATAAAAGCTTTCCCTAGTCCAACATCATCAAGAGTTTTTCCCATACTTTCTTCTAAGGTTTTTATCATTTCACATCTTAGATACATTTTCAGTTAATTTTTGCAAGTGGTGAAAAGTGTGGGTTGAGTTTTAGTCTTTTACATGTGGTTATCCAGTCCTCCCAGCACCATTGTTGAATAGGGATTCTTTTCCTTACTGTATGCTTTTGTTTGGTTTATCAAAGACCAGATGGCAAGTAGAGAGTGGTTTCATCTCTTGCTTTTCTATTTGGTTACATATCTCCATGTCTCTATTTTGTGCCAATACCATGCTGTTTTGTTCACTGTCAACCTATAAAATAGCCTGAAGGCTATAGGGTGATGCCTCCAGCTTTGTTTCTATTACTAAGAATAGCCTCAGCTATACAGGTTTTTATCCTGGCACACCTCTTGGGTGCAGGACACAATTATAAGTGGGACTTTATCTAACAAATGCAAGCAATGTAACCTAATTCTCTGTACCCTCAATGAACCTGAAACAATAAGTTAAAAGAAGAAGAAAGAAAATCAAGGAAGAGAAAATATATTTATTATCCACTGAGTGAGAGTGGATCATCATGAAAGTCTTCGTTCTTGCTTTCGTCACACTGAGTAGACTGAGGAGAAGGAAGAAGAGAAGGGGTGGAACTTATTCTTTCTAGGGTGGGGTGGAGAAAATTGGTTATTGTATGAGTGGATTGACACAGTTCAAACCTGTGTTGCTTACAGATCAACCCCACTCTGTAGACCTATTTCATTCCGTTCCTGTAGCAGTACTCTAAGTAATAGAGACATTATTTTCATATTTCATTAGCTGTCACCCATTGCATGAAGGTTTCTCTGATTTCCTTCCCACCTGCATAGTTAAAAATAATTGTTCTGGCCTTCATACTCCCAGAGCTGTCTTATTTCACCTAGAGCATAAAGCAAAGGCTTCCCAATGCACTTTCCAAGGTGGACACTACCTCTGTCAAGGATTAAAAGGTATGATGAGAAAAAAACAAAAGGATTCTATGGTCAAATAACACATGGAATCACGAGGTGAAACTAACCTTCCCATGGAGTTATATGCATTGTGAATGTTGGAGAGAGGGACACACTTTATGCGCACACCTCAAATTAATTTGAGCTTCTTTACATACCCGGTTAGAAATATTAATATCATCATAATCAGAAATAATAAAATGACAATAATTAGCATGCTGTTGGGTTATAATTTTTTATCACTTCTTGACCTTTGGAATTACCCACCCAGGATCTTGTTTCCAAGGAAATGAGAAAATATTTACTGAGCAGTAGATATGAGGAACATGGTGCAAAGACACTGCAGAAAACACACACAAGCCAAAGTCCTCATTTTAATGACTCTTCTCACGGGGCTTAAAATAAAAAGGAACAGCTAACATGATTGTTTACCATCTTATAGACAGAATAACCACGCATTTGAGTGCATTGTAACCATAGGATTCATGCACCTCCTTGAACAAACTGCCTAAAAAGATCTTCTTAGGAGAAGATGGAGCCCCACGCTGCCAGTGATTCAATAACTCAACACTTTGTTCTCCGGTAAGCTCAGAAGCATAGTTTTGTCATTGCAATCTGCAGTATAATCTGCTCTCAAGATGACTGCCAACAATTAGGTCAAGAATTTATAGCCTCCTGATCCACACAAACTACCAATCATAGTGCTAAATAAAGTTAAAAACCTGGGGGTGGGTTGGAAATGGACAAGAGATTTGACTAAACATTTCTCCAAGGAATATACATGGTATACAATTGGCAAATAAAAACACGGAAAGAAAGATGCTCAACCTCATTAGTCATTAGAAAAATGCCAATCAAACCTACCATCAGATGTTACCCCCTATCCACTTGGGATGGCTAAAATAAGATAGACAAGCAATAAGAAATGTCAGCGAGGAAGCAGAGAAATTAAACCTCTCATCCTGCACACACTGCTGGCATGATTGTAAAATGGAGCAGCCACTGTGGAAAACAGTTGGACTGTCCCTTAAAACGTCAAATGTCCATTTCTCTATGAGACCTCTCCTAGGTAAATATCCGTGAGGGCTGAAAACCTATGTGCACACAAAAACTTGCACACATATGTGCATAATAGCATTATTGAAAGTAAAGGAAAAATGGAAACAGTCTAAAAGTCTGTACACAGATAAATAAATGTGGCATGCGTATTCCTTGATACAATGGAATATCATTTTCCAGATAAAGAATGAAGTTCTGATTCGCACTACATACAACACAAAAGAACCTCAAAAAAGAAGTGAAAGAAATCACACAAAAGACCAAATATTATAGGAGTCTATTTATATGATGTGCTAAGGATAGGGGCAAGTCTGTACTAACAGAAAAATGGAATAATGGTAGCTAGAAGCTGGAAGGAGGGGGAAATGGGCCGTCACCACTACTGAGCATGTGTTTTCATTATTGTTTTTATTTGGCAGGGAGGGAAGTGAAATGTTCTGGAATTAGATAGTGCTGACGGTTATACAACTCTGTGAATATACTAAAACCCACTACATTACATACTTTAAACAGGTTAGTTTTATGCATGTGAATTACATCTCAAAAAATGTATTATTTTTTAAGAAAGAATTAGTGCTACCAACTCTTTTCTTCTCCGGATCCACTCAGATTAGAAAGGGTTCTTTTTCTTTCATAAGTTCAACATATTTCCCGGGCTCAGTTAGAGAGTCACCTCTTCGAGAAGACCTCTTGTGCTTTCGTAAATATGGAAAA